>JABFEX010001298.1:0-21501 GCA_013623515.1 Fusarium illudens | reverse complement strand
GGGACGAAGGGGCCTGGGGGCGATACGTGCGAGGCAGGGCAAGACATTGATGACGGGCGTGGCAAAGGGAAGCGATCGGATGATATGGTCCATGGACTGCCAGGGAGGGCTTTGTGTGTCGTCAGGATCAGCGTGGACGAGGGCATTGGTTCGCTGGAGTCTTGTCCAGCGAGGCCTGAACCCTTCCCAGGAACCAGGTTCATCATGACTTGGCTTTGGCTGTCTCTCCATGTGCGTGCGCCCTCCTCGCCTTGGTGGTTTCGTCTTGTCTCGGGCGTGCTATGCCATGACGAGCTTTCGGGTCCCATGTTTGACATTGAGTTTGTCCGTAGTCGCTCACTGGTAGATGAAGTAGGGCAGTCTTGACTCTGATTGACCCCGATGGCCGAGCGTGCTTGGTCAATCCCGGGATCGTGATGCTTTCCATTATTCTGTTGAATGTCTCACCAGACTGAATGACCGAACCAAGAAACGCAGGGCGAGTTGGTCCATCACCAAACTGACATCGTCACTCGTATCATGATTCCAAGTTCAACGGTAGTAAAACTCCGGTCCCTGGGCCTAACCAGTCAGTCGAAGCAAATACATCACCATCAAAACCTGTCTATCCAGGGTAGCTGTCACCGGCGCTCCGTGTCCTGCCCCGGCCCCGCTCCGTGACGGCATCTCCACTCACTCCCAGCAGCACCGGGTGACGGATCAGGAGACGGCCGAATCTGTCTGCCGTCCTCGTGCCCGGACAAACTCTGCCCTCACGTGGAAACACATGACGCTCCCTCCATGCCCCAGCACACACAGAACAGGCTATCGTCGGTACTTGGTCCCCCGGGTCCCTGAGGCTGAGACGGTGGTTTGACATCCAGGAAGGGCAAAGGAGAGTCGAAGTGACGTTGGGCCTGGATCGTCCCACGAATCTGATGCCGCAGACGTCCGTCTCCTGGCTGGCGTCCACCAACCAACCACCTCCTCGTCCAAGAGCCAAGAGATCTCCGGCTGAAGAAAGCTCTCGATGCAAATCATCCACCACCACACTGTCTCTCCCGCCCGTTAGTTGGAGCCCTCGAGGCGCCGCGGATGTCATCCCGCCAGCTCTACACCACCCAATCGTCGCCGCCCCTACCACACCGGCTTTGGCCACTGCTGCTACTGTAGTCAAACCAGCCCCGATTCGCCTCCAGGGCCGTTGAGGAGGGTCTCGACTCTGCGCCTGCCTGGCTGATTTAGACTTTGGCCACGGCGAGTGCGTTTCCTGCGTTAGGGGACCTAGGGACCCGGCGCCCAGCGTCCATGCGACGAACATGTGGTCCACGGCCAAGCGAGCCATGGCTGATCGCCGTCCGCCGCCATGACATGCCGTCGAGTGGCGAAACGCCAAATGAGATTGATAGCGGGCGAGCGAGATCTGCGCTGGGCGAGCTGAGCCAGACAACGGTTTGAGTTGAGTCTGGCAGCGGGGTTCCTCATGCCGCCGTGGCTCCATCGTCCCGTGATGGCGTAGTATCATATCCCTGGCTGGCCTGGCTCTCCAATCGCCGTTGCATTGTCCTCCCTTGCCTCGAACCGCTACGTAAGGACGGCCCCGTACAGACAGCCTTTGGCGGTGAATTTGCTTTGCCATCGACCACGATCGGCCCATCTCGAAACGTACCGGGACATCCCAGTTGTTGCGTTCGACGTTTAAGACGGTGGGCGAATTGAATGCAAGAAGGTGCCCTCCCGATCCAGGTGCATGAAGTGACCGAGACAGAACAAGACGGTGAAGCCTGCTGCTGCCGAGTCTGATTCCTGTCTCCTCCCCTCGGACCACTGACAAGTCCAAGCTCAACGACTACGGGTTGTTTGCTCTGCAAGATCCCCAGCCGAGACGCAAGGATCGCTTGATCTGGCTAGAAACGCCTAATGGTCGGGGGAAGCAGGCGATTCTGCGTACAAAGCAGGTGTCATACTAACAGCCTCTGCTCCCTATTGGAGCCCTGCCAGTGGTGATAACTCAACAACCGCAGCCATGGCTCCGGGGAGGTGGTCCTGGCGGGGGACGGACGTGATGGTGCGCGCTGCTGCGACGCCGCCCTCATCGCCGCCGCCGTGCCTGTTTTTTCTCTGCCCATCTCCCGATCGAGCTGTTGAGGCTTGGGTCTTGTGCCGTGCGGAGGGGTGCTTCCCCAGTGCCGGCTGACGTCCTTTGCTGCTCACCCTGCGGGCATTGACGCACGATCATGACTCGGAGCTATCGACGGTTGTGCGTCTTGTAAGTGAGTGCGTGACGGCAAGGTTGAGGATATTCCCTATTGGACCGATATGCCACCAGCTCGACGAGCTTGCATCTGCACCTTTTTCCTGGAACATCATGGACTATCCCGACTTGCCATGTCCTTCCTGGACGCAAGTCACAACCAATAGTGGCACGTCGACACGCCTAGTTCCGGCTCCTGATGGATCGGCCAAGCATGGCGGGTGGTCCATGTCGAATCAGAACGGCTTGATGCGCTTCCCGTGCAGGAGGAAGGTGAGAGACGTGACGGTCACCGCCGGTCAAGTCACGGAGAGCAGGTTTCGGTCAGAGCCAGCTGCCAATAATCAGCTCATGCATGAACTGGATGAATCTGTCCCGTGTTTGGCGGGCTGCTTGGACCTCGTCGTCGATTTGCTTAGTAGGTGTATTAAGTGTAGGGAGTACTCCGTAGAGTAGTATCACATCGTCAAAGGCGGGAAGTGTGAAATGGGTCCTCCTGACAGTCCTGAGCAATGTCTAGAGCGAGCGCCGTGCCTCAGCTAGAGTGTATGATCGACGCCCCAGACTCTGCGTTGGGGGAGATTCGAGACGGGTTCCTTAGTGAGGCACTCTGGCATCAGAGGAATCAGTGCTCGCTCATCTGCCTCGACGCCCTGGAAAGGCGTTGGCAAGGGCGGCGAGAATGGGTCGATTCCAGGGGGATCCCTGCGGGATGGAAGCGCCAGGGGGTGCCATCGCATGGCACCCAAGGCCTGCATTCGTAGGGATCAAGCGACTTGTCGTCAACCGTTCTCCATCCTGTATCGATGCTCGTCAGGTGGAGGTTCCTGTTGAAACTATTGTTTATTCGCTGGTCTGTGTTGTTGCGAACACGAAGCTCGAGCAAGACAACTGGAAGGAAGGAAGGGAGAGATCTTGACGCTAGGCCAAACGCGGTCTAGACCCACCCGTGATTTGACATGCCATCCATGCATGGGCATCTTGAGAACATCACGGTCAAGTTGAGCAACAGCGGCGAGACAAGCCAGACCGCCCTTTTCTCCAGGCGCAAAACATGCCAGGCTATCGCTGAGACCAGGGCACTCTCCCCCATCGCAGCCCAGCGACATGCATTTCTCGCATCATGACCCGTTCCCCAGCGTCTGTCTGGCATCTGCCAGTGATGGATGGCACATTGTCTCGTCCCCGTTTTTTAGCAGGACAGTTCAGCGTTCAGCGGGAGATGGGGTATTCCGGGGGATCTGGTTTTTGGACAGTGATCTTTGACATGGATGGGATGGAATAGGGTAGCGGCTCGAGCGAGACAAGGCGCAAGAAGGGCGATGAGAGCTTCACCAAGCCCAGCACGTCCTTGACCAACATGTCTTTTTCGAGACCATCACATCACGCGGCAGAATACGTGGCTGAGGTCGACGGATGAAGCAGAGACAACAGCGGCAGAGGCCTACTCCCGAGGGCAGAGTAAACATCAACACAGCAGGCACGCTCCAACTGGCATGCCCTGCGAGTTCAACTCAACTCACCAGCTGTCAAGGCAGGCTCGGGCCTGGGGCTCCTGCCGTCATGGAATGCGCGAGGCACCTCCCGGCAAAGGGCAGGCAGTTGAATGAACCAACGTGCAACACATTGATTCATCCTCATCCTCACCCTCATCCTCAACCCCCAGCATCACAATTAATAGCATCAGGATCACGCCCATGCCTTCAACGGGCGACCAGATTCGCAGCGTGACAGCGAAGTGGACGACAACGGGCGCATTCCCTCCGCCCTGGTCTGCCTGTGATTGGACGCCTCCTCTGCAACCCGTTTCTCGTTGACAGCCTCACTTGTCCCACCCGGCCCCGTCGTGGCCTGTCGTGGCCTGCCCAAGGGGCACGTCGACAGTCCACGCTCACACGCAGCTCTCGCAAACAGGGGGCACAGACGTACGAGCACACACACACACACACACACACACACACACACAGACGGCCTCGCCCTCGCGGCGAGATGCATCGTCGACAAGAGTTCTGGGACCGCTGGGGTTGTACTGACGCTGTCGTGGCAGGGTTGTCGGCAGGTTGGACCCCGGGACACTCACCCCAATCAGAACAACACCAGCTCTGCACCCGTCTGCTTCGAGTAATCCCATGGCCCAGGGTCTGCATCGCCCATGCCGGCATGCGTCCAGTAACTAGCCGTCCGGGTCGGCCTGCCCTGCCACCGTTGCCCTTCAATGACTTGACACCACGTTTGAGGCCTTCTCTGAGGGAAACGCCGTCAGAAGGATACGTGCAGAGTCAAGCTAGATGGATACCAGATGGATGGCTGGCCTCGCTCCAGTGTTAGACAAGGGCGACATATCGTCGTTCTTACAGGCGCCTGTTTGATCTATGAGGTCTCTGTGCTGGGCTCGGGACAGCCTCATGTTGCCGCCTACAACGCAAAGCACACTCATAGCACACAAACACAGCTTCGCTTACGAGTGAAACGTACAGTTGCTTCACAGAGGCACAAATCCTTCCTTGTCAGCCTTGACAAAGGCGAAATGATACACATCGCAGTTGGATATCATCTCCGGCCTGCACCAATCACAGCTCAAAGCTCGCCCGGCACTCGTTGAACCAACTCGACCTCAAAAACGAACTGGGTGCGGATCCAGCCACTCAGGTGCCTCATCGACATGTCGATCTGTCCTGGCTGTGCCCTGCACAACTTGCACCTGAACGAGGCCAGAGTAAGACAAGAGCGAGCACGCATCTGGCACCCAGACTCTGCCCAGCGCCTATCCGCCTACAGTAGGCGCTCTAGCCCCAGAGGAGATGCATGCTGCCGGCCCGTCGTCGTTTCGTTGGTGCTCGCTGGATGGGCGGCCCATTTGCCGTAGTGATCGGCAGCTGCAGCAGTGGTGCCAGTTCACCTTTCAGCCCCCCCTTGCGGGCGACTCGACGAGGCACCTTGTGCAGCAGGAGAGAGGCTGGTTGGGTCAGGAAGCCAAAGAGAGGAGCGCTCGATAATATCCTGAGGCACGGATGCTGCACGCAGATAGATGCAGAAGGGTCTCAGCATGGTCCCCAACTCCATGACTTCATGCATTCCTTTCCGCAAACACGTCGGCGAAGCGCCACAGACGCCCGCCTGTGGTTGCCACGAGCCAATCGCTCGCTGCACGGCCGGGCTTCCTTCTGTTCGACTGAGGATTCCATCCAAGGTTTGCTGCTCCGTTCCAGCTGCTCCCGCTGTGGGCAGTGGTCGGGCAAAAGCATGTGTACGAAAGCACCGCCGGACTTGACTCCACCCAAACTCTGTGTGCGGCCATCAACAAAAGACAAAGTGTCTCGTCCAACGCCGGCCTCCGAGGAGGCTCTCGCTCTGCCGCCTCGTCTCGCCGCACCGGCCGGGGCGGACAGGTCACAGACGGAGGCAAAGTCTGAAGCTGGGCGGGCTTGGGTGCGGGCTGTAGAGCCAAACTGTGATCCGTCACGGGGCTGTCGATTATGACGATTCGCCCGACGGTGGAGAGGAAGAGGGGAGCCTGCCTGGCAGGGGGCAGTGAGTGTCCGTCAAAGGACACGCAACACAGCACAGCACAGCACAGCACAGAACAGAACAGGACAGGACAGGACTGCACGGCACACTGGGAAAACAGTGAGAAGGGGTGTCAGCAGAGCACACAGTGCACACAGAGCGTACCGACGGATGGGCGCCCACAGAGCTGAGAGCGCACACAAACATGCACACGCACCCGACCTCTCCGCCCAGGAGATCTACCAGCAGCGCTCCCTCTGACTGGACGAGGATGGGTGGCCTGGCAGTGGGCCGATGGATGGCGTTAGTGCTGAGAGCCTGAGAGAGGGGGGCATGAGCCATGAGGGAGACGTGAGAGCCTGGCCTGGGGAGGGGAGGCAGTGACACAGCGGACCACACAGCGGACCACTTTATTTCGTTCTGTCAGAGCTAATGATCCTTGCCTCTTCTTCGTATATTGCTCAGCGTCACCAAGGCGCCATCCCTGTCGAGCTAGTCGACGCCCCAGCACGCCGCATCCCAGGCGAACCTTGAAGCAGTACATGGCGCCCCCCTCCGGCCCCACGCCTCGCTCGACAAGAATAGTAGACGGAGCATTAACGCACAACGAGGCCAAGACAGGCCCCATGTCATTAATCTCTCCAAGCCGACCAGGGTCTGATGAAGCCGGTGGACCCCCTTGGTGTGTGGGCGATCCACGC
Source organism: Fusarium illudens (assembly GCA_013623515.1). Classification (NCBI taxonomy): domain Eukaryota; kingdom Fungi; phylum Ascomycota; class Sordariomycetes; order Hypocreales; family Nectriaceae; genus Fusarium; species Fusarium illudens. Next base: position 15,060 of record JABFEX010001298.1, on the reverse strand, counting down.
AATCCCAAGCCTGAGGCTTGCGGCTGGTACGTATCCTGTCTTGGGTGTGTGTCTCTCGTCCGCCTCGTTCGTCTGCGGGAGATGTTATCTACTCGCGTCTGCCCGTCTCGGCCGTCAGACGGATCTAGCTTGAGGAACCTACATCACCGCTTTCACGACATTCCTTCCGACTTCCTTCTTCCATCACCGGCCCTGTCTCTTGCAGACGTGACCTTAAGGTCCTCTTGTCGCCCTCCTAGGTCCCGTCAGACACACCAACCAACCACCCTCCCGCGACAACCTACCGACTTTCCTTGGAAGGCGACAGGCCAAAGACTCGACACCTCTTTTGCCTCCTTGCCTATCTCGACCCGTTGATTCGGCCATCGGGACAACCAACGACAACGTCTTCACTCAACACAACCCAACCCGCGCAGGAGCTTTAAACTCGACCCCTTGGACTTTGGATCAGGATCCCTTTCTGGCCGTTGGAGAATCCTCTTTTATGCTGTTTCCTTTTCTCTCTCGTGTCTCTCTCCCGTTTGGATATACCACTGGCCCCAGGACCCAAGCCGATACTCCCAGTTCTAGGACTTGTTAGATATCAGCAGATAACAATGCAGCAACATGCCCCGTTCGGTTACCAGACCCCTCCCGCGTCGCCTGGCTTCGACAACCCCAAGTGCACTATCCAACAACCATTTGCCGCACCGCGACACTTTCCGACACGGCCACTTGCCGCCGAGGAGAGGCTAGGGCAGGTGCTCGAGGACACCCTGCAGCTGACCGGCATCCTGGGAACTGGCGCGTACGGCGTCGTCTACCTGGCTGTCGACCTGAAGACTGGAGGTAAATACGCCGTCAAGTGCCTCAGCAAGTTCAACGCCGATGGATCCCAATTGGAGCCCCGCCAGTTTGCCTACCAACAACGAGAGATCCGCCTTCACTGGGAGGCCTCGAACCACGCCAACGTGGTCCGGATGCTCAAGATTGTGAATAATCCTGACTGCATCTACGTTATTCTAGAGTACTGCCCTGAGGGCGATCTCTTCCTGAATATTACTGAGCGTGGTCAATATGTTGGTAAGGATGAACTGTCCAGGAACATTTTCCTCCAGATCCTGGATGCCGTGGAGCACTGCCACAACCTTGGAATCTACCATCGGGACCTCAAGCCGGAGAACATCTTGGTTACAGACCGTGGAGACACTGTCAAGCTGGCCGACTTTGGCCTTGCCACTTCAGATGATCGATCCGAGGACTACGGATGCGGTTCGACATTTTACATGAGTCCAGGTACATATCTCTTCTCCCCCCTTCTTCGACTTGATTGATCGATCCCCTTGATGCTTTTTATCATGATAAGCCTGTGTCAGACAACTAACATTCCTTTCCCCTCCATCAGAATGTCTGGACCCATCTGCTAGGAAGCCCTACTACATGTGCGCCCCCAATGATGTCTGGTCCCTTGGAGTCATCCTCGTCAACCTCACCTGTGGACGCAACCCATGGAAACAAGCTTCCTTCCAGGATTCCACTTACCGAGCCTATGCCGGATCCAAGGACTTCCTGAAGACGATCCTCCCACTGTCGGATGAACTGAACGATATCCTGGGACGGATCTTCGAACCCAACCCCGAGCAGCGGATCACTCTCAACGAGCTCCGAACCAGGATCATGGCCTGCTCTAGGTTTACTATGCCGGCCGTCTCCCCCCCGACGCCACCGGCCTCGCCCGACCACACCACCCAATACGTTTGCACCGAGGATGCCATCATCGACGACTACGACTTCGACTCGCCTCTGTCGCCGGCCTCATCCTCTGACGATGAGGGCTCGCTCACATCGAGCGGGTCCACCATTGACGACCTGGACGACGAATTCGACCAGGAACGTCAGATGCCGCAGACTCCCCCCGAGTTTGCACCCCACGCTTTCGACCCCGAGGAGCCCAAGGAACACCAGCTCATCTACCACAGCCAGGAGTTTGTGCCCCAGAAGTACTCTGGACCTGTCCCCGTCCCCGTGCAGGTGCCGGTGGGCATCCCCCATCAGAGCATGCTCTGCCAGCCGGTTCCGGTTCCCATCCAGGCTCCTTGCCAACAACCCAAATCCTACTTCCCCATCTGGGATATGGTAAAATACGTTCAACATGTGCCCATCCTGCAGCACCACATACCCTTCCACCAGCAGGTCCCCTTTATGCCTACGTTTCAAGGCTGCTACTAGATCTCAGCATCAAGATATAATCATGTCTTGCTGAGCTCAATGCAGCCGCCCCTTACACATCCTGGATGGAGATACCCCCGCCAAGGTCAACAACAACAAGCCTCGGCCCCCCTTGTTTGATTCTTCAGTTGCTTCCTTGGACCCCTTACTCGACATTTAATATCGACCCTTGGCAACACATTACCACACCCAGGGGAGTACTTTACCTACTTGGACGGACCCAAAACACCACAAGCCGTGCAAGGATTACGTCTACCCAAAAACAACGTTTAACGACCCAACGAAATGAGAGTCCGGGACTTGGTTTTTTTATTCTTCGGACCTGTACCTTTTGGACACCAGATCTTGTTTGGTTTACACTTTTTTCTATGTCTATTTTAACACTTTGGAAAAACCCCTTTTTGAAAAAAAGCGAGGAGTTTTTGTATTTTCTCAAGGAATTATGAGGAAGGGCAAGATATCAGTTTCTTGTAGAAGCATGAAAGTTTGGCGCAGCTCAACTTTTTGTATGGGGGGACACTCTGTTTTTTCGCAAAAGAGATTCTGGAGATGGAGTTGTGTCTATGTTCTCTCCATTCCCCTTCCACGTTTGTTTGTCTTGTACCCGGCGATTATACTCTTCAGCCTTGGGAAGGCCCTTTTTCTGGAATGGAATATCCTGGGACGCAACGCCTGATACGGAAACGACTATGTCTTTCTAATTTCTCACCACCTACTACTTTTTCATCATCTGGAGGCGCCCTCTTTCGATAGAGACAGAAGAATGGCCGAGACATTCACTTGGTCTGGATCAAAGATACCATTTTTTTTCTTTATTTTCTACATTCACTTTTCTTACTTGATGACGGATGGGGATGGGGATGGAGATGGAGATGTTTGCTTTTCTCCGCGACGGGAAGAAAAATGGCAGGGTCGAGATTAGAGCGAAGAGGACATGGCTCGATAGCCAACATTTTGCGCAACAGATTTGGCGCAAGCAATACGTTTTTACTGAGGGAAAGACGGCACCTCGCACTGCAGAAAAAGTACTGTAGGTGCATGTGCCGATCAACCAAATGAATGACAAACAACGACTTTGAGATACCTCACTCACTTCAGACCTGGCCTCCTTGATGAAACTTGACTCGTGTGAACAGATACCGGTACGCGGAAGGTGTAGGTACTCGGTCCTCCGTACATGGCGGTGATGTTGAGGCCTCGATGTTAGCGTCATGTATGGCACCAGCTGTGTGTGAGTCTGCTGCAACTGCAAGCCCAGCCCGGGGAGTGAAACACCAAGACGCGGAATCACCGGCGGCGGGAACTGGCAGCACCACCTTCACAAAGTAGCGCCTCGATGGGATGCGTCTAGTGATGCACGACTCCTGAACTCATCGTCTAAGATCACGGCATCGTCGAGGTGTGCCCCATCCTGATGCGTCACGCTACGGCAGCTGCAGCAAGTAGGCAGGGCTCCGTCACAGAGCCTGCAGACCGAAGAAGAAAAAAGCAAAGGCGATAATAACGCGGGAAAAAAGGAAAAAACAAGAGACAAAGCTACTGCAGCCCAGCAAAGCCACAAGATTGGTTGGACAGGGTCAGAAAAACAAGGCGGGAACGTGGCGGCCAATGGGGTCAGGGGGTGGAGCAGGGCGAACGGCATTGTCTGGAATGGAATGGAGGAGTGGAGAGAGAAAGAAGGAGGAACAAATCAGGAGAGAGGGCAGGAAGGGAAGAAAAAGGTGAGGCGGGCTTTGAGGAGGGTAGCGTGATGGGAGGGAGACGATCATTGGGGCGATGGGGCGCACGGGAAGTGTGACTGGTGCTGTTTGGTGTTGGTGTTGGTGATGAGGGACGGGGGAGATAAAAAGATGGTGTTGACAAGGTGAATATTGAATTGTGAGTCCTGATAGAGATAGGGATGGAAGAGAGGCTATTCTCAGCCGAGCCAAGGTCCTCTTTCTGCAGGTGACCAGTCGAAACACACACATCCACAGGAGGTTAGGATCGTCGACCGTTGATGTTGTTGCTGATGTCTCACTCAAAGATACCTATGTACATAGATAGATAGGTCTACGGATAAGTACTATCAAGAGGCTTGTGAGACAAGCATGAGAATGGAACGATTCCTCTGCGGAGAGGAAGCCAACTAGTTAGTTACAACGAAGAAAGAAAGAAAACGAATAGCCTACCTACTCCCGGACTACTTTTCTTGGCTCACCGCTGCTCGCTCATGCAGAACGGAACCAGCGTTTCGTCCATGGTTGAAACCGCTTCTCTGGAATGATCTGATCCCAAGAGATATTGGAATGCCTGCAAAAACGCTGTTTTCAACGGGACACACAGACAAAAACATACATTCCTCAGCTCTATGCGACTTTTATTGAATCCGCATGTCCGGGGCTGTCAAATGTCCATGATTCAAATGGCACGGGGTGCCACGAGGTCCCCTCCTAGCGAGAAACTCTGAGTCTAATCTCGCCAAAGGAAGAGACCCCCCGTCCCCATCAAATCTCCCAGGGTGGTTCTGGTCTGGAAGGCTTGGCTTGTCCGTGCTGAGGGGAGTGCCGCCGATCACAGTTCGGGGGCGCGGCGGCCATGTGGGTGAGCGGCACAGAGAGGGAGGAGTCCGTGGTCTGACGGAAACAAGGCTTGGCTTGTAGTTTGGGTTGGGGGAGCTTTTTTTCTCTCTGATTGTTTGGGCTGGTTGGTTTATCATGGAAACTGCGGCTGAACTTTGAGATGTGCAGTTCTTTGTTTGGCACTGGAGTTGGTGATTCATCTTACACCCCCTTTGATGAAAGCAGGCCTCTTTTTTTTCTTTCTCTCAAGCTTTCTAGTTCCGTAACCCTACGGAAGCAAAGGGACCTTGAGAACTCGGTCCGAGCTGTGAACTACTACGTAGTCGTTAGCATCACCGGACGGCGCCGGGAATTCATGATGCCACAGGGCTTGCTGTCAAACAAAGGCTAATGATCTACAGTATGTACGACAACGTCAAGACTTGAAGCCTTTCTCAACGGTCAGAAGCAAAAGCAAGTTTCTCACCGAATAGAAAAAAAGCACATTCCACAGAAATTGTTTCCTTTTGGAACGACTCAGAGCCCTCTTGCTCACACCATCTTGACGTAGGTGGGGGGGAGCGGAGGGAAAAGGGAACCCGCGGATCTGTTCTCGGCCCTGCGCGTGGCAGCCCAGCCGCATGGGGCGGCTTTCTTTCTCTCTCTCTCTCGCTAGGAGAGTATCGCCGGCTGGCGGGGGAGCTGCCGCCGATTTAGTGTCTTGGAAGAGAGGGGGGCCTTTCACGCGAGTCAAGACAGGTTGGGTCATGACGTTTGACTGTTGGTGTATTGAAGAGCGTCATTGCAGCATCAAGCTCGACCTTTGGCTAGTCATGTCAACATGGCTGATTATTTCCGAAGGGTCCTTTTTTCGGTGCATTACAAATGCAAGAGAGAGAGGCTGTACCTAGATTATCTTTTGGGGCGGCCGGACCGAAAGGTTAACAAACATTGGAGGGTTGCTTGCTGTTTCCCAGGACCGAGACGCCGGGTCAGCATTTCCGCACAGCTGATGACAAAGAGAGCTTTCGTTGCGACGTAGCATCTTTTGTTAGATTAGAGGTGAACCCACGTTGTAACCTTGGGTCAACTGCCGTGATGGCTACGGAAGTTTGGCTTTGAGCTGAACTTGAACTTTCTCAGAGGGGGGTGACCCCTGAGGGAGTTGTATGAAGCTGTTTTCTAAGCTTGGAAGGCGTGTACTTGCTGGTTTGACTCGAGGTTTGCGTGTGTTCTGTTCTGTTTGGTGTAGATGTGTGTCGAGTACTTGGCTTGTTGGTTGATGATATCCGGTGATGGCAACCACTATCGCCGGACTGGCAGAGCTTAGCAAGTCGAACGAGCCAAACCAAGCCGAGGCATCTCCATGACTTGGGGTAAGGTGCATCTAGAATGAATGAGTGTCTGGGTTCTCATGTGATGCCAATCTTGGAGGGAGAACCATCTGCCTGTTCCCTCTTTCTATCGGTGTCGGTTACAGGAGGGAGAGGAAGCATCAACATCAAGGTGTCCTTGTCTCTTGACAAGGAGAAGCTGTGTGGCTCTTCAGCTAAGGTGCAGCGGCTTCTTAGGAATCTCTATGATGGATGAGTTCACGCTGTCTGACATAGTCCTCGACCGCAAGCCCAGTAATGTGGTCTAGACAGTCAGAGACTGGTAGAAGAGAACTTGGTTGAGTGATGATGGCATTATGCAGTATGATTCAACCCACACAACAGGTGAGGTCGTAACCATGGTAGACAACGTGCCCGTGTATTACCAGGTTGATGAGTTGTGGCCTTTCCTTGGAGAGACAGGAGGAGATGGATGCCCCTTGGTATAGAGTTGTCTATGCCATTGAACTTGTGTAGGTTGTCCCAAGAAGATGCCGCATTTCATCCTAAACAGCGTCTTAATAAAGGGAATACTGGACACATGTGGTGGTTTGGAACGAGAAAGAGAGTGGCAACTGCCCTTGCTTCTCTCCATAGGTAGTCTACTTGATGTGAGCGCATGTGGCTGGTGAAGTCTCATGGAGCAGACACTCGTAGCCCAGAGATCACTAACGTCGAGTATATTCAGTCCCTATCCTTCGTGGAATGGCTCCTGTGACTTGTATCGACACCCCGGTAATAGAGTAGCATGTGTGTCATACCTGATTGAAGCCTCTGGCCGTCATCCGCCTTAGTCTTTCGAAGGGGATGAGCAAGATTATGCGAGTTGTCCGATAGTCTGAGAAGAAGACGAAGCGTGTCAATGCTATTTCATCACCATTAGGGTAAAAGAGGCAAGGAAGAAACATTGTGATATGATCATTGTTACTTTGAGCTCTCGCACCACTCCTGCATCCTTCAAAAGGAGGCCATTTCAAGCTGAAGTGGCTTCTCGGGGGATGTTGTCACCCTTCATAACTGTAGTATACTTATATCAGTTAAATGAACTTGATCCTTGTCCTGGTTCAAGATAGGCCAGGCATGTGGTTGAATTGCTGGACGGTTGGCGTCGGGAAGACCATGGAGAGGCATTGGTGTATCCCCTTTGCGTTGTAGGAAGCGAACTGGTGTTGAGACATGGTTTGAACTATGATTTATTGCAATAATGTTCTATTCTATGCCTAGGACGTGCATGAATGAGTCTATACTTCCGCAATCCTGTCCTGTTCAGACTTTTTGATCGCATCTTGAAGGGGTATATCGGATAATGACACAATCTTTGTCTTTTTGACAAACTTCCAGATGAGGTATGCGGCTATCACGAGGGGGATATCTCTGCCATGCTGTTAGTAATAGGGTCTTGGGTGAAATATGATGTGTGACACCCACAAGTAAGATGATACAAAGCCAACGGGGTCCCAGTTGCCCTTTGTAAAGACCGTGAAGCCTCCCGTTAGGAGGATGACCAGGCACATGCATAGAGCAGCACTGGAGGAATAGACTGTATTGGTGTTAATGAATGCCCAGGTCAAAGTATATATATCGACAACTTACGAGTCCATGAGTTGTGCCAAGGCAAGCTGGTGATGGGGATGCCCTGCTTCTTCATGGCTAATCGTAGTCGGATATGGTTGAGCAGGATGGCCGACCAAGAGACGAGAACTCCAGCGGCAGTCAGGTTGACGAACCACCAAAAGACAGTCATGGCTCCGCTAGATAGACTCATGAAGCTGAGGAACATGAATACGGTAAAGAAGAGCACACAGACGTAGGGAGTGCCCCAGGAAGTGGTCCGGAGGAAGATCTGAGGTGCCTGATGCTTGAGGGCCAGACCATACAAGACACGAGTACCAGCAAGAAGACTCTGGTTCGACGCCGACCAGGCAGAGGTGATGACGACGGCGTTGACAACGGATGGGATGGCGGGGATACCAGCAGCAGACGCGGCGATGACAAAGGGGCTCTGGGCCGCTGATCCAGATGAGTCGTTGAGACGGTCATCATTGCTCGGAACCAGCATGCCGACGATGAGAATAGCCAGGATGTAAAAGACAATGATGCGGATAAAGACGTTCTTGCAAGCCTTGGGGATGGCCCTTTGCGGGTTCTTCGTCTCGGCGGCGGCCATGGCGATGGACTCTACACCCGCAAACGAGAAGACGGCGCTCGTCATGACGGACCAGTAGCCGAGGAACTTGCCCCAGTTCCCCGTGGCGATGTGCTCGACAAACGGGCCGGGATCCTTCCAGTACCTGAAGCCGATGCGTGGCGTGCCAGGGACGCCGCCGAGGTTGATGACGAGGCCGAGGATGATGAGGAAGACGACGAGAAGGATCTTGAGGAGGGCGAACCAGAACTCGACCTCTCCAAAGACGCGGACGAAGGAGAGGCCGACGGCTACGGTTAGGACGATGAAGACGACGATGAAGACGGAGGGGTTGATGTCGGTCCAGAATTCGAAGAGGACGCAGATGGCCGTGATCTCGGACGGTATAGAAAGCACGTTACCATACACGAGATTCCAACCGATGGCGAATCCCCAAGCCGGATCCACGAGGAACTCGGCGTGCCGGACAAACGCTCCCGTGACGGGGAGGAGGGCGGCGACCTCCCCGAGAGCGAACTGCACGGCGCACACGACTAGGCCGACGGTCGCGTAGCCGAGGAGGGCGCCGAGGGGACCGCCCGTCTGGACCGACCCGCCGAGGCCGAGGAAGAGGCCCGTCCCGATGGCGCCGGCGATGCCAAGCATGGAGAGGTGCCGCTCCGCGAGGCCGCGGTGGAGGCTGCGCTCCTCAGTCGCGGTGACTAGGTCGGCGTTGGCATCGTGCGGCGCTGGGGGGACAATAACATGGTTGACGTCTGCCGACGAGCTCGGCTTGATAATGGCGCTCATCTTTGGGCGATTGATTGTTTGCTTGTCGAAGAGTTGATGTTTGTAGAGCAAGAGGTCGACACTGATATGTTTCTCCGAGCTCGTATTCATATCATCATCGCAATTGCTTTAGCTTATGTCGCAATTGGTGATTCTCCAGGGTCTATCGGTCCGTCGGCGATGGGTAACGCGATGGTAGCGGACATGGATGCTGTTTTTGATCATGGCGTGGTTTGGGACGGGTGGAGTTTGTATGTATGTAAAGTTTAAAAAGGTTCTAGATGTTATTAAAGATGGGGAAAGTGTAATGAAAACTCGGGTTATGAAGTTGTGAATGTCTCGTGGTGTGGGTATCTTGGGATCTGAGTAGGCTGAAGGTGACCGAGTCTATATAGTCATGAGATATACCGTCTGTCTGTCTCACTGTCAACTCTGGTATGCAGCTGATAGACCTTGAAGATTCGACATGTCATAGCTTCAACCCGAGGAAGCGGTTGGACCCTGGGACATGTACACAAGCAAGCTATTCCCTTCCCGTCAACTAGGGTCTTGCTTCTCCCTTGGTTGGTCTCGTCAAGTCCTCATCGCAAACCAACATGTTTCTGCTGGTCCCATAGCATTATCCGGCTCGCATAATTGTCTACATATGTATGTAGAAGGCGGCTGAAGGAATAGTTCTTGTCTAGTGCAGAACCTTGGACGACTCCCTCACAGCTCAAACCTGACCACCCCCTCAAAGCTCCTTTCGCCACTGACGGGAAGCCCCGAGGGAATAAGAAGACGTTTGCTCCGACGGTTCACGGATAGTTTCAGAATAGGGAAAGAGGTTTTGGTAATTTTGATTGTATGGGAATGGCCTCGTTGAGCCTAAATGCATACGCACGCTTTGAGACAAGAAGGATAAAGTACAAAGAATAAATAAAAATAAAAATACCTTGGTTATTGCTCCGGGTATCCCCAACCTCACTTTTCCCCCAAAAGACCTCTATCCATAAAAAAAAGCAATGCCCATCCGGAACTAGGGGGCCTCGTAGATGTGGCCCTGCTGCTGCTGCTGCTGCTGTTGTTGCTGGGGATGGTAGTGACCAACCAGCTCCGTAGGCTGCCCCTGTGGCTTCGGGTCTGGCGGCGGGACCTGGTACTGTTGATACTGCTGATACTGCTGCGGCTGCTGCTGATACTGAGGCTCCTGGCGCTTCCTCATCCGCCTCCAGAGGAGGAACCCGAAGCCCGCAAGGGCCAGGACGCCGAGCGTGGCGCCGATGGCGATGCCCGCGCCGGCACCGGCGGAGAGGCTGTTGTCGTCGTCAGAGTCGGAGGCATCGGAGCTCGTGCGGGCGGGCGCGTCGAGGACGGTGGACGCGGCGGTGGTCTTTGTCGAGGTCGGCTCGGCGTCGGAGAGGGTGACGTTGAAGTCTTGCGACTTGACGATCTTTTGGGCGTCGTCTGAGGGGTTGTATAGGGCAAAGTAGAGGACGGGCATTTCGCCCTTTGGGACGGTGCGGTTGAACGAGTCCTTGTCGAGGCTGACCTTCCAGAATGTGTTTTTGCTCGTCACGTTTTCTGCTCGAGTGTGAGTATCATATCCTTCCTACTCTCTCCTTGCCCGTAGGTATTCTCGAGGCTTTGTCCTACCTCTGACATATTCTCCAAGCTGCGTCGTGCCGGAAAAGTCGGCCGGGTTACGCTGGAAGACGTAGACGGTGATCTGCTTCAGGTCCGTCACCCAATTGATGAGGATGGTGTCGCCCTCCTCGTAGACGGGGTTGTTGGAGGCTTCGTCGGCTTCATCGTAGGTGCCCGGGTGAGTAAACAAGGTGTCGACGCCGAGGACCTTGACGGCTGACGCGGCCAGCACGAGGGTTGACAGTAATATCGAACGCATCTTGACCCGAAGTTTCTGAGGGGACTATCCAACTGAACGTTGTTGTCGTCGTCGTCGTCTCTCTCTCACCTGCCGTGAGACTCGAAAAAGAAGATCGTGATGAGGGGGGGAGAAGGCTGGCCGAGCAGCAGCAGCAGGTAGTAGGCACTCTCCCTTTTGATTTCTCGGGAGTAAGCAAGGCGAAGGGAAGAGCCCAAAAGGCGCGTCTAGCCCTGTCAGGCCATGAACCCTGGTCTTACATTTGGGGGCCGCTACGTTTATAGATGATGCATGGAGGAGGGATACGGGGCGGCGGCCGCAAGGATGGAGTCGTAGCGAAGGGTACGCGAGGGCAGCACTCAGACAACACGAGGTGAGCATGTCTCTACTGCTAGAAGCACTACGAGCGGAAGCAAAACCCTGTTGCTGTTCCTCACAAGCTATTCGACAGTGAGGTGTCTCCCGTGACGGGCTCCTCATCTCGTCGATTGGCCCGCGGCTCGCTCTTGGGAACCTTGGCGCGATGGAATCAGCCTCAGTTAGCGTCTTGTATCCTGTACATCTTGTTTGGGTTTGCTCAGCGTGTCTAAGACAGGTACCCCGTCACCAGACGCAGATCGCAACCTCGATTTTAACGTTAGGAGCTGTACAGCCTCCTGCTCAGCCTTGATCCGCGGGGAGGGGGGGAGCAAGGGTTTGTTATCACGCCAGAGGCTACTGTGCGGTGACGGAGAAATTTCAGAGTGAGATGGAGCCCTGTGCTTTGGATGTCAGCAATCCTTTGGAATAAAGAGAAACAGAGAGAGCCACTCGTGCCCCTTATCTCATCCGGGCATCCCCATGTTCGTCTACCCGTCCTCTTCCCTCTCGGAGGCGGACGAATCCGTAGCACACACACACACACACACACACACACACACACACACAAAAGAAAGTGACTGCCCAGGAATACCTACATAATCCCCATGTCCCCGCAGATGGTGCAACGTCCTCCTCCTCGACGAACCAACGTCCACGATCCAACCAGATGCGCCACTTTTCCCCTTGGCTTTCTATTCTTGAAACATGAGGTAAACCCCTGTCATCTTCCGCTAGTAGCTACGGGTACAAAAATAATGCCTCGCCCGTCCGCCAAGAGATCGGCCGACGTAGAAGGCGCCCAGCCACGCAGTTTTAGTTCCTGTGGGTACGTATGTACATGGACGTGGCAGCGTGATTTGGGCTTTCCTCACGTGGAAGATGTTCAATTGAATTCATGAATACAATACTAACGCCTGGTGACTGTATCTAAACCTCCCAGCAATACCCATTTGACGCCTTTGTCCTCTGTTCCTTGACGAACCGCAGTGTATCACCCCCCGTCGGCTGACATTCACGGCCCCCTGCATGGTCCTCGGGACAACCAACGCTCCTGGCAAATTAGAAACCTCCAAATCGTTATGCATTCCAGAATCTTGATCAAGCTGCCGCCGTGCTCTCGCTGCGCTTCTCCGCCCCTCGATCAAACCTCTCGGCAACCACCCACGAGAGCAAGCGCAGAGCACCACCCGACGGATGAGCCCTGGTGAGAGCCTCCATCTTCTCCCGCAGCGACGTCAGGTCCTGGAGGAGCTCACGGAGCCGGCTGTTGATGCTCTCAAGCGCTGGGGCGAGGAGCGTGACTCGACAGCGTAGGAGGAACTTGGTCATTGTCTCGTTTCCCTTGCTGGACTGCTGCGTGGTACAAGTGTCAGCCAGCCCGTTGGGGGGGAGTTTCAAGCAAATGCTGTAGGTGATACTCACGTCCTCTTCCTCGCCTGTCACGCACGTGTTTAGTTTCTGGGAGAAGCTGTTCAGAGCAGCTGCGATGTCTTCCAGCAAGGTCTTGCAGGACTTGTAACTGCCCCCGAGGCCCCTCCGCATCCGGGCCTCGTACAACTCGCACTCCTTCCACTCTTTACAGCTCTGATCCACCTTCATCCGCTGCACAGTCCGGTCCGTGAAGGCAAACCGCAGCAGCTGGTAGAACTCGAGCTGGAACATGGTGTAGTTGCGGTCGAGGCTCTTGGCCATACGGTCCAGCGCCTCGGAGTGGTTGTTGAAGATCTTGAGCCGCGAGTCGAGCTGTTGGTACGTGACGATGGCGGCCCCGATGACGGGGATGACGCCGACGGCTCCGAGCACGAGTTCAGCCATTGTGGAGAGGGGGGGGGGAGGAACTCTTGAGTTGATGGAGAAGCACAAGCACAAGGGTAGAGAGATGTGGCGATTCTCGGGTCTTTCTAGAGGTTCATGGCTCTTTGCTACGCTGATGGCACAGCCACAGCCTGATTGATAGATGCCTTCTAATCATGGAGAGTGTCTCGGAAAGGTGCATGTTCTGGAGCGCAAGGCGGAGAGGCCACGGCCAGCTGAGGAATAGCCTCATGCTGAAAGCCGTGTATTCATCGTCTGCTGCGCCAGTCCAAAGATAGAGCAAACATTTGCTTGTTCTGGTGTTGAGAAAGTGCAGACGTTGTGGAGGTGGTGTGTACCCTTGGCTGACAGCCGAGACTTGTCAGCATGCTCTGCAACGGGTTGAGTTGCATGTCCCTATTACACGTGCGACCAGACGAGCGAGGCTTAGCTCAGAAGAGCAGGTCTTGTCTATGAGAGTCTTTGAAACAGAGACGTGAGTAGATGTGTCTGGGGCTTGGGAAGGGCTGGAGTTTCTTGGCAGGGCTGGATGTTGGACATGACTCCAGCCCTACGAGCCTAATGTGGTAACTCTCTCGTTGCTGATGATTGATTTCGGATGGGATTGGACTATGCCGTAACATGGGATTCCAAGAAGGGTCGTTGACCTCACGGTTCATGGTACCAATCAATTGTGAAGCCAATTGGGGGGATGACAGGAGAGTATGCTATGAAGGGAGCGTCATGTCCCTGGATAAAGACTAAAGAGCACTCCGATAATGGCCTATACATTTCTTATGCAGGAGACAACTGCTCTTCATCCTGGTGCTAATATGTATGTAATATCGGCATAGTTGCGAAAACAACACGACGAGGTCCACGCTGCCATATGACCTCCTCTCCAGCATATACGACACGACGAATCACATCCCACCCAACATTCCAGAAGGTCAAGTGCGGAGCAAATTACGGCACAGACAGAATACGTAAAAAAGACGAGATGCATTTGCCAGATGCCCACTTGATTGGACACCTCGTATTTGGGCATGTCGCTTGCTGGGGTGTGCAGGATGGGATCGCGGTCGACTCCGCCGCGTTTGTGGCACGTATAAGAAGAGGCGATGCACTCGACGAGATCTCGCTCGCTCTTGGGGATGTTTTTCTGGCGAGTTTCTTCTTATGCGGCTTCTTGCAGCGTATAGATGTAGGTATGCGGTTTGGGCCATCGATGATGCCAAGGTACGATGACTGCTGCATCAGCTTAGTATGTTCCATCCGTCGCGAAGCTGCAACTCTTTGCTGGAATGATCATGGAAGCGAAGAGGAGATTTTATCTTCCTTGAGCGAACAGAATGTCTGGATTAGGCACTGTTGTTCACGTTCGAGACTGGAAAGGGGTACCTGGAGATGGATTGATCCATGTCGAACCGCTGGATTCGTCAAACTGGAACTCGGCGATTACTTGCCAACAGCAGTTGATGATGGGGAATTCTCGGTCTCACAAGAGTCTTTTATGAGCAAGAGAATCTATCCGTCCAAGAAACAGGCTTCATTCGACGAAAGCTGGGGAATGGGCCTCAATGGGAGCTGTCGACAGTCCGGGCAGCATCCAGACACGAAATTCGTAAGACTTGTCTACATGTAGAGAGTATGCTGGAAATAGGACCCAAAGCACATCGTAGTTCATATTCCGACGAGCCTCTTGAATAGACATGGCCACGGCTCCAAAATCTACACAAGACAAGAATCAACCAGAACACCAAATTCTCCATGCCAAGAACACACACATGGGCACGAGTATGATCAGACCCAAAAACCCGCTGCTATCTATCTGCGCACCTCTAACCCGCCGTCGTCCAACCCCTACACTCGCGTCAACTCGTCCTCGAATGACGTGACCCCGCCGATTCATGCCAGGCAGCAGAGTATCCTCCTACCAGACTCGAGATCGTGTATCGTGTGCCCTTGGAGCATGTTCTTTTTGACTCTGGGGTAGACCCGTAAGGC
>JABFEX010001294.1:0-30246 GCA_013623515.1 Fusarium illudens | reverse complement strand
TTATTACTAAATATAGGGATTAGTATTTTCTCTCTTTAGAGCTCTCTCTTCTAGAGAGCTATTTAAGAGGGAGGAAGGTTTTAGTTATAGCTAAGGTATGGCGAGGAAACATAGGCTAGGCAGCTAGAATATAACATCTCGGCGAATTACTAAACTCTCGCTCGTTGGCAATATAACATCTTTGAATATAGTGGTTCTATGTCATAATGATAGGATCTCCACTGTCTTGCCTGGTGAATAAAATGAGGTATGTCACACCGGCTTGTAGCGCATGGCTCGCTCATGACGAACAGGCGGACGAAGTTGTGAAAGCGGGAGGCCGACCAAACGAGATGACGCCCACTCTCCCGTGGCCAGCGAGTAAAACGGGGGGTTCTGCAGTCACGAGAAGGGGTAGGCCTCCCTTAGTGGCAGTAAAGCTGCCCAACAGACTCGATGCTATCCAACGACTGTAAACCCAGGCCCTGGCGCGCAGCGTGTTGGATCCAGACTCTCGATGCCAAGTGTAAGAGCAGCTGGGAGCCAGGCGTGGCTTCTCTCAACCAACAGTGACCGAATGATTTAGCTCAAATCGCCTGTTGGTACTGTTCAGTTCAAACATGCCAACATGCATATCTATCAATCATGCATGTAGCAAACGCCTGATGAGGTGTTCCCCGTTGGGCATGCAGTATATAATCCCTTCTCCCATGGGTGCAGGCTTTCCACTTCCCCTCCTTATACATCTTCGCCTGCAAGCTCTCGCACTCGACACTCCACCATGTCACGCGAAAATACCCGGTCCTGGTCCATGTACCCAGCTCTCCACGACCAACTGTCAAGCGAACTACAAGCAGACAACCTACATTTCCGATTCTACGACAACGACAATAAGAACGGCCGCATAGAAAGCTACGATACCAACATCATGGGCCGGTTTGTTTGTCCCAACACCGACTGTCCCACCCACGGATGGTCAAGCAAGATGATTGCCATCACCATTCGCATGTACAGCGGCAACCGCTACAATGCTCGTGTCTATCACCAGCGCTGCAGGCAGTGCAACACGCTCAGCCGCCCTTTCCTCGATGAGGAGTCGTACGTAGACAGAATTGCGTATCGTCTCAAGAAGTGGCGTGGGATAGAGGTAGAGCGACCTTACTTCGGTGGAGAAAGTGATAAGCCCCATGAGGAGCGCCTCTGCGAGGGTTGCAAGAACGGGCACTGCAAGCAAGGTGGTCGGGGCCTATTTGACAAGCGGGATCTTTAACGTGGCGAGACATTGTACCGGTGCCAGTGATGTGGACTGGAGGCATGTATTGGAGCGATGATAGGTGTCGAGGAGGATAATTGCGGTTGTAGTATTCACATGAAGTAGCAAGGAAACATGTCATCACAGATGAATGAGGCCACGTTGTAAAGCACCAAGTGATGATCTGTGTACCTAGCTATTCGCATAGAAACAACAACCCTTGGGCCCTTGGTATAAACCCTTCCCCCTCAACTCCTTTCACCCCGTGATACGCGCAAGAGCCAACCCCCCGGCGGGCTTCTCCCCATCCTTCCACACAGCAATAGCCTTGTTGACCCGCTTGGTCTGCTTCGCAGTTTCGTTCCGGATGGAATCCACGATTTCGGGCACCGGAGGCAAGCACTCTCTCGCCCAGCATCCCATCCACTTGGACCTAGTGCGAACTGTTTGCTTCTGCATTGCCTGTGCGTGGATGGAGTTGTACTTTAGCGATAGTTTCTCCAGGCGTATGTCTTTGTGGGCTTCTTGGAGATGCATCAGCAACAAACTGACGATGGGTAGGGCGTCTAGATCGTCCAGGTACTTGAGCGCTTCGGTAGGGTCGGGGGCGCCTTCTGAAAGAATATCCTGCAGACTGGGCTTGTTCTGCTCCATCTTATCGAGCTTCAGAAAAGTGGTAATCTCGGCCGGAAGCATCAGGGCCTCCTTGAGTCTTTCCATGTCCCGGGTGAGGCTATGCAGGTACTTATCGAGTCTGTCTGGGAACGCGTGGATGAGACTGTTAGGCGAGAGAAATCCTTCAAACAAGTCGACGACTTTGCCGTTCGCGTTGTGTTGGCCGACTGTCTTTCCTACGTCGTCGCCGAGTTTGTTCAGTTGATCCAACAATTTGGGCATGCTTGCACCAACATCGTCTCTCAACACAGCCCAGCGTTCTGAAACCCTTTCCGTAGTGCCACGAAGCAGATCATGGCTAAAATCTGCTAGGCGCTGGGTCAGCATCCTGAGATAAGGAAGGTGATGGTCGGATGAGTGGCTGAGGCGCTCGAGCTCGGCGCGGTGAGGGCGAATCATTTCCAGACCGTGGGCGAGAGACTCGAAGAATTTTTCAGGATCGAAAGGCTTGCCGGCCACGCTCGAATGACGAGGCATCATGAGAACGTGTTGGGAGGAATAGCTCAATCTGGAGACGGCTCCCAAGAGATCGCCGACAAGAGGTGGCTCGCGAGAGCTCACGTGCTGGTGAAACAGGAGGACGTATGCCGAGTCGAAGGAGCGTGGGTTCTCAACCGTACCGGGCTGGGCAAAGAGACCCTTAGTTTCGATGTTCCATGACCAAGCTGCCAGGTCGCGGTGAGGGTCGGGAGCCCTGATGCCTTTGGAAGAGCAAATGTCTGAGACGTATTCGTCCGGTGGGAAAAACAGGAAGCAGGTGACAACGATGAGGAAGCCGAGACAGATGAGAAGTGGGTTGTAATAGTCCCTCTTGATCTTCTTCCCACCCGGAAAGAGATCGACCGTGTCTGGGAGGGTCACATGGTGAAGAGCAGGTTTATTGTCCTGTCCTGCATGCTTGAACCAGCCGATGCTGCGCTCTCCATCGCTGTTGCGGCCGATCTTGATACGCAGAGGGCCGTCGGCTGGGGAGTAGGATGGGAGAAAGTCGAGTTCGACCAGGACGGGTTTGACGCCCTTGGCGGTGCGGACGTAGAAGCGGAAGCGCTTGGCTTCGACTGTGACTTGGGAGTAGACCGGAGGTCTAGGTAAGGCCTGTTGGCCTCGACGTCCAGGTGGCATAGGGTCGAGCTGGGACAGGACGGTTGTGATGAGAGGGCGAAGAGTCAAAGGTTGTTGCAGTGGTCAAAGTGAGGAAATGGCGGGGAACAGGAGAGAAATTGAGAAGAAGTCAGAGAACAAATGACGCCCGGTGAATGAAGAGAGGTGGACAAACTAAATGTCGGCCATTGAAGGGCGATTGCTCAAGTGGTACCCCAGGGCGACCAATTCAGGAACAAACACTTTCCGACGGAACAAGCATGGTCAGCAGAGCGTGTTTAGCTATGTAAGGGAAACCGCAAAAAAGCAGTTAGTTTGTATTCATGCGCAAACGCCCAAGCCGTAAAAAGAGACGTGCGCGCTCATGAATAGACGTGGCTTGAGCCGAAGTGTGGTGTTGAGGGAGGTCGAGCAAACAAAGAAACCGAGCGGGGAAAACGCCATCAACAGACAACAATAGCGCCTCTGGAGTATTCACTGTGCACCAACAGGTGCCGTTTTGCTGTTCAATTCCTGTTTCTCTGTTCGATTCAAGTCGTCGAGCGGTTCAGGTACCCGGTCTTGAAACCCTCCAAGGGTTGTTGAGATGTTCGTCCTTCGCTCATGTTGGAGATGGCCTCAGTCCATTTTGGATGATGGACAAGATATGGCAAGAATTGACATGTCTTCTCGTCGCCTTTTAAATAAAAAGACACTTTTATCCTCCTATCTGGCCTTTTCTCTCCTCACCATCATCATCACAACAACAGCAACAACAACAACGAGCCAACCTTCGATCGCTAAACTAGCAGCACTACGACAAAACACAGGAACCAAGAGTTATCCTGAATCTATCAGGAGCTATGAAGCCTTCTTACATAAATCTTACCCCAGGAGTAGAGTTTCTTGGACCCACTAACTCTCGCCAGCAGATCGCCTTCATCCCACCTGAGAAACCCACAAAGATCGTAGTACAACAGGGCGACGACTTTGCAACCTGTCGTCTTCCTAGTAGCGATGTGCCAGTCCTGGAAGGAGGGCGCATAAACAGCAAGCTCCCGCTCCGTCGCATCCCCCTGTGCGAGTATTGTCCAGAGGCAAGGGATGACATGGAGAGTGGCAATGTCCTCCAGCCAGGGCAGTGCATCAAGCGGCCCAGGATCGAGGATTGGTCTGAGCCGGCAGAGTACCCCAAGTGGGCGGAGCTCTCATTGCGAGAGATCGAGGTGTATGAGCTGCTGAAATGCCATCCCCATCCCAACATCGGACGCTACTTTGGGTGCGCCACCGAGGATGGGAGGGTGACGGGCCTCTGCATTGAGAAGGGCACGTCTTCCCTGGCTGAAAAGCTACTAACCTGCACCGTCGAGGAGAGGGCCGCATACTGCGAAGCCGTGCAAGCAGGAGTATCTCATCTCCACGGGCTGGGGCTATCTCACGATGCCCTAACCCCCGCCTGCATCAGGATGAATGGAGACGTCCCCTTCATCACCAACTTTGCCTATTGCTCACGCAAGGTAGGGCCGGGCAGTCTTCGAGGCGGGACACTCATTTCTGTGTGCAAAACTTTCGAGGGAGATCTACAAAGCCTGGAAAGCCTGAAGAAGTATATCCTCGGCTAGGGCGTGGAACGTATAGAAGGGGTGCAGTCTAAGAGGGAGCGAGATGATTGCTTAGATTAATTAGAGCGCGCGAACTTGGTTTTGATATTGATTTAGAATTGTTTATCTACATGATGAAAACCCCCTCTTAGTGACACAGTGGATAGTGAGATGAAATGTGCCGTGTGCTGGATTATATGACTGACCTTGGATGCAACGAGTGGTGAAAGTATCAATCATTCCTCTTGCTCATGACCCTTCCCTGACTGATCTGACTCCAGCTCTCACTGCTTGGCAGCCAAGGCCTGAACCGTGGCCTGGAGAGCTGCCCGATCCGCACCGCGAATCCTCTCAACAAGACCATCATCGGAAAGGCTGACAGATCGACTGGCTGCGATGCCCTCAACAGCAACGCCCTTGGGCACGCCATTCTGGAACACCACAAACGTCGGCATAGCAGAAACGCTGTACTTGCCCGAGGCGTCACCGACGTGGTCCACGTTGACCTTGGCGAATGCGAGCTTGCCGCTGGAGGCGTGGTCTTCAGCGAGCTTGGAGAAGATGGGGGCGATGGCGCGGCAAGGCGGACACCAGTCGGCGTAGAAGTCGACTACCACGCGGGAGGTGGAGGACAAGAGGGCGTCTAGCTCGGCTGCACTGGTGATCTTGTAGACCTTACCAGAGGTTTCAGGGATGGGAGAGCGGTCTGCAAACAGTGCCTTTCAAGAATGTTAGCATGAGTGCTGCCAGCCAGGTTGACTCCACCAGCTACGAGTGACTGGGGAGGATGATGAGAAGAGCGTACCGGTCCTATGACGAAAAGGGCAATGAGACCAAAGATGATATAATAGTAAGTCTCCATCTTAATGTCTAGTCGCAGTTTGATGAAAAGTGAAGCCTCACGGTTGAAGTGAATGAAGGTGACGTTGCTCACGAGAATGTTACGAGGCAGCCTGTCCGTGATGTGAAGAGGACACGTGATGACGTGACGGCAAGTGTTTAGCCGGAACTTAGCCGAGTTCCCTGAATGGAAGGCGGGGAGAATCAGCAGAACCTGCCATCCCTATAGGCTATAAGCTATCCCCCGCGGAATCCGGTAGTCCGGTCATCTGCATCCTTCTCATCCATCGCCTGGGCTTCAAACATCTTGTCGGGAAGTGGGTCTGAGTGCACAGGAGAGTGTCTCATTCGATCAATTCTACCCAAAACCTGCCTTCTTTAATCTTAATCTATCTCTTTGCTTGCGCGAAGACTACCATCACGTACTGATCTAAACCAAGTACGGCTAGTATCTTAGCCAGCTCACTTTAATGGCAATAGAGTGAAAACAGAATCCCACCAAATCCCTCTGCACTCTTAGATAGTGCCCTAGCAGTGGGGCAGGTACGGCGTGGTAGGAGTCTTCACGAAAGAGACATCTCCCCTATCGCTTCTCTCCTCGCCACTATAACTGAGATAACAGGTCGATTAACCGACACCAACTTGACATATCCGTAATCAAGACGAGGACTTCTCTTTTCATTGGTTCGGAGTGCCATGTACGATAGCAAAGAGTGTAGCGTTTAATACGGTACCCAAAGTGACAACGTCGGATTGATTGACCGTGCGGTCCCTACCTAACGTTCTCACTTGGTGCAGTGCTCTTCATCAGGTACCTGGGCAGAATGAATCCCAGACTAATTATTCAAGCTGAGGCCTCATTAAAAAATTCAGATCAATGCCAGAGTCTCGTTTACATAGAACATTATTTTAACGTTTGGTAAATTAAACCTACGAGAATACATCTACTATTCTTGAGCCATGGTTTGTCACGCCTTAGTCCACCTGAGACCGCCTAATTCTTGGTTTTCAAAATCCTTTGAAACTTATGACTCGATACTATTGAAAGTCATAGTATTTTACCCTCACTTGAGGAAACATCACCTCCCAAGCTCCTACGGGCGGGCCAACACGTGGACTGACGATACCTTCGGTCCTACCCTAAGCCGCGGTGGAAGAGCATCTGGAGCCAGTTCTTGCGTGAGAACTATAGAATGCATTCTAGGACTGTGATCAGAAGCATTCTGCTATTTATTTCCCGCCTGTAACCCTTTTCTTGGCGATAAATGTGGTGGCGGCCTGTCAATGTGAATCATCAAACTTGAGAGCTGGATCTTGCATGTTTGAGCAACGATACATCACCTGCGCCAACAACGGACACTTACGATGTTGACCAGCACACAAATAACCAGTGAGACGGAAATCTTCCAAGTTACCCACGGCAAGGATTTAAAGTGATTGGTTATGTAGATTCATCTGGCACTTCCACCTGCCTAGTTCTACCATCGGCGCCGTGACCCTGGTGCACATCATATATGGGACTCCCGTATTTGCCGAGGCTCATATACTCCGTGGATAGGAGAATTCCCGCCAAGATCACACTCAGGGACTCGTCAGACAGCATTCGAGATTCTCATCTTGAAACCACCCGTGCTCCTCTTGGCACAAGCAGTCAGATGGCGTGACGTCATAAATCTGCCACATCTGAGGAAGCTCTCGTCAGCACACACAGTGAGCTGGCACGAAAAGGCCCCATGGATCGGCTAACGGCAAATTAACCATGGGATTACAGGATCTGAGGCGGGAGACGTGATTTGCTGGGACTACGTGTCTACGTGTTTGGTGGTCTGTTTGTGGTGGCCCGCGGAGGCCGAAGCGCCCGATTTCGAGGCCAGGGGCCTGGTTTGGGTCATGCGTGAAATCTGGGAGATGGGACATTTTTGAGAATGTCCGCCTTATGATGGAAATAAAGGGGGTTTTTCTTTTTACCTTCTTTCATACTGAACTGTGTTTCGTGGCTCGGAGTATTTCTGCTTGGTTTTTTTTTCACTTGGAGCTTTTCTTCTTCTTTGACTTTCTTGATATCCGCGTTTAATATCGACCCACTGAGCAACAGCCTCTCTCTCATCAAAACACTGCCATCAACACCACAACATACGCATACTTGTCGACTTCTACAGCAGTAACGATGGAGGAGAGGGCCAGCGTTCAGATATTGCCCGCCGTCACTTCGGTATCCCAGCTTGACATATCCGACACCTGCACCGTCTGTCACCGGAAAACGTCAAGTATAGACACCGGCCGAAGTCTCGCCCTACAAAACATGTCTTCAAGAAAGCGACGGCGAAGACACTCATCCCTAAGTCGACGTGTGAAGCGCTTCATTCTTCGATACACGTGGGCTTTCCCGCTTGCCGTCATCTCCGCCTTTCTCTTCGTCTTCAGCCTCAACCCGACGGAAAGCAATCCGGTGCACAAGTTCATCCTTCCGAGCTATCGAATAGAACCCGAGACTTCCGGAGAGCGTGCAAAGTACGCCAAGGGAAGGGACGACTTTGCCTTTGTCTTCTTTTACATCATCTTTTTCTCCTTCACCAGAGAATTCGTCATGCATGAGATCCTCCGGCCTCTGGCACGATACTGCGGCTTGGCCAGTCGTGGAAAGCAGACCCGCTTCATGGAGCAAGCCTATGCCATCGTCTACTTCATCTTCGTCGCCCCCCTGGGCTTGTACATCATGAAGGGTACTCCGGTGTGGTTCTTCAATACGAGGGGCATGTATGAGGACTTCCCACACAAGACGCTCACGGGCGACTTGAAGTTCTACTACCTCTTTCAAGGAGCGTATTGGGCTCAGCAGGCTATTGTGCTTATTTTGGGCATGGAGAAGCCTCGAAAGGACGCCAACGAGATGATTCTTCATCACATTGTGACTTTGTCGTTGATTGGGTTGAGTTATCGCTTCCATTTCACCCACATTGGCATTGCTGTGTACATCACTCATGACATTAGTGACCTCTTCCTCGCTGTGGGTTCACCACATGACTACCGGTCCTGGCATTTTACTCACATCTCATAGGGATCCAAGGTTCTCAACTACCTCAAGTCACCCATCACGGTCCCCTTCTACGCCACCTTTGTGGGTGTCTGGATCTACATGCGGCACTACATCAACATCCGCATCATCTACTCCCTCTTCACCGAGTATAAGACTGTTGGTCCTTATGAACTGAACTGGGAAACCGAGCAGTACAAGTGTCCACTCGCACAAGCGATTACATCAACGCTACTCATCGCCCTGCAATCGCTGAACATTGTCTGGTTGTATTATGTTTTGCGAGTTGCTTACCGCATCACGGTTTACAATGAACAGCGTGATGCTCGGTCCGACGAGGAGGCTTCAGATGCCGAGGGGGGAAAGGCAACGGACAAGTCCAAGGCTACGTGATTGGGTTGCAGTGCCTCTCACGGCTGGGCGTGAAAACTCCTGGGAGCAACATGATATGCTTTATTGAGAAAATAATCGACTTAATGAGGGAGTCTGGGGGGTTGGGAGGTGGTGGGTTTGGATTGGATTAGGCCAAGGTTAAATGAAGGTGTTCAGGGAACTAGAAATAATAACTAATTATAAATAAGTAATTATATGCCATCAATGGTCCCCCTTTTACCTCTCGTTATTCTAACTTCGTCTCTTCATGCCTGCAAGAAAGAGTATTAACGAGACTCTATCCGGTTCCGTGATGCCCACCATCCATGTTTTCTATCACAACCTCGTTGAACTTTTTTATAAACAAACAAAAGACCCTCTAATCAGCCCTCCCATTCAATCTTCTTCTCACATCCTATCCGATCCAAGAGCTTTCTGCCGTCGCTCTGCAGAGATGTGCTCACGCCGCGGGACTTCTGACGTGAATCGGATCTGGCAAGTCCGGTAACCGATGATCGGCTCGGTAAACAAACGTTTTCGGCATCAACTTCAACTTCGAGATAGTCTTGATGATCGACCTCGTTCTCTGCTTCGTCATCGCTGCGTGTATCTTCTGCGTTCTCGCCAAGTAGGACACGCACGACGAGCTTGAAGATCATGACGAACCACAGGATCATCAGGCCCTGGAGGAACAAGAGACCGCTCAGGAATGCGTGCATGATCTTGGGGTCATAGCACACGATGTCAGAGTTTGAAACCAGAGGTACCGACCAGTAGCGAGAGCCGTCGGTCGGTATCGAAAAGGGACCGGTGACGTTTTCTCCCATGCCCTTGTAGCACCCCGTCATCATCTCTGCCGAGTGCGCATAGACGGACCAGATAACCAGACAGAATGCAATATGGCGGAGGAAAACCCAGCTGATGACAAAGACTCCAAACATGATGTCGCATAACGTCTGGTGCTTGAGGTACTTGAGGCACTTGGCCGTGGAGAAGAATAGGTCGTTCAAGTCCATCAGGACAAGGACGACGTTTCCTACTCTGGTAAGGCCGTAGCGGTAGGAGCAATAGACCAGGCCGATGGTGACGATATGGTGAGCGAACATCTGCCAGTGATCCTTGCGTCGCTTCTCGATGTTGATGACGATGATTTGCTGGAGCCAGAAGGCGAGCTGGGCCAGCATGTAGGATTTCATGAGGAATGTTGTTTCCCTGTTGGGCCAGCCCGTCCACATCTCCCGAAGGTTTAACCAGTATGGAGATGTAGCATAGATGTACTATTTGAAAATCAATTGCTTGGTTCAACGACAGAGGGGAGGATTTGATAGTAGAGGACTTGTCACGTACCATGCCGATGTTCCAAGAGATAGCGTAGTAGATAATCATCCAGGACTGTTCACTGAAGCGAGTCACCTTGCTTCCCGTGAGGCCACATTTCCTTCCGAGCGGTCCCAAGACATGCTGCATGGTAGCAGCACGAAGGCCGGTGAAGAGAGCGACGAGAAACAGAACAAGGTAGACATCGTCAAAGCCCAGACCGTAGTCTCCCGTCTTCTCGTCGTAGTACGACAGCGACAGGAACTTGGTGGTGTAGGGACGAGTAGCTGCCACGGTTCGTGCCAGGAGCACGGGGACAGTGACGCAGAGGCAGAGGCCTATCGAGGTAGGTTAGTGAGTCGGAACCAGGTGAAGGAGACAGACAGGCAGCACATGCAGTAGGCGCCAGGTTCAACGTAGGGGTCTAGAGGGAAGGGAGCTTGAGAAGGACGGACTCACCTATCTGGTTCTCAACAAACCACCTCTTGGCGGAAGCGCCATTGCGCCCGGGGTAATGAGTCGGACGGATCTTGGCCGACATGGTAATGTGAGTGTGTTCTCAAGGAAGTATAAACTCAGATCAAAAAAGACCGAGCACCTGAACTTTCAAAGGACTTTCAACACGCTCCTTTCAGAGAGAAAAAGGCAATGTTGATAAAATGGCCTGTCAAATGAGGGGATGGAAAAACTGGCCAGGACGCTAGAGAGTGATACGACTCAAGTCATGCGCCGGCGGAACCCGGGGGCGCGCGGCCCGGGGGGGGAGACGCTGGAGCAGGGATAGGAAAGGGGGTTTTTATGGGGGCATGTGATAGTTGATTGGGTCGTTAATTCCAGGGATACGCGGATAAGAATACGGTTGTCTCGGTACTCCCGCTG
Organism: Fusarium illudens; assembly: GCA_013623515.1. Classification (NCBI taxonomy): domain Eukaryota; kingdom Fungi; phylum Ascomycota; class Sordariomycetes; order Hypocreales; family Nectriaceae; genus Fusarium; species Fusarium illudens. Next base: position 19,217 of record JABFEX010001294.1, on the reverse strand, counting down.
CACCGGTGGTTGGTGGTTGGTGGTTGGATCCAGGCCTGTGGGTTCATGGGAATGGCGTCTTTCTTTGGTCGTAATCGTACCTGCCTTTGGTTATATGCTATTGCCATACTACGTAGTTGTTGAGTAGAGAGTCAAAGTCGAATAGACGGTGAATGATGGATGGTGGCGAAATGGGGAACGAGTAGGTAGCTTGCGATGAGCGAATCAATTTGCTTTTGATTGCGATCTGACTTGTAGGGCACACCCTGTAACCTCATCAGACCATGTTTGGTCTCAGTGATAAGATCAGAAGCCAATACAGTGGCTCATGGGATGACATCGAAATGCAGCTGATGGCAATGGCATTACTGCTCCAGGTCTGGTGGTGAGTTGCCTTGATCCACCTACCTGGGCTAAAGGTGAAATGAAGGCAGTATTCCCTTCGGTAAAGATACCTATTGTGCAGCCCGTGCCGTGGAAATGATTCCACGGGAACAGAGAGTCTACCCTGAATAATACTCCATGTCTAAGACATGAACCAAACCCCACCCCAGATGATGCTTTTGAAGCATATCGGGAGGGCCTTTGTATGACCATATGCTGCAAGGAACTTGGCATGGAAAGTTTCCCTATACCTATACTATGCCTAGAGAGCTTACTACCACCCTTGCCGACGTCGTCAAGTCGTCCTGGCGCATATGGCCCCGTCTTTTCACCCCCGCAAATCGCTACCATTACCAAGTTCGTCAAGGCACAAGAAAGCATTCTCTTTCGGGCAAGCCGTCTCTGACGCACAGGACACGAGGTAAATGCAAGTAAGCTTAGGACAGTGCCGGGGTTCTACACGATCTGGGGAAGCTGAAGATGCCTGTGGGGGATCAGGGCCTCCGAGGATTTGATTTGGACATCTGAACTGGTAGTTCAAGAGACCGGGAGAGGGCTAGTGATGTTGTCTACTCGCCCTGGATGCCACTATGGGCGTTGAATGATCTTGGACAGTCTTCCGGAGGTTCCGGGCGCGAAGGCAAAGTGGCCTGATCGTGTGAGACCGAGAGGTGATGTTAAGACCTACGTAGATGACTATAAAGCCTCGAAGGCAACATAGCCCCGAGCATAGTCTTTAGAACAATTGCGTGCGAAAGGACTTGTCGATAATAGCGATTAGCCAGAGGTTTTATAGCCTAATAGGAAAACACGAGGAGAGGAGGGAGTTTGCTGACAGTTCCTTATCTATTGAATTTCATCCAATATCGACGACAAAAACTATCGCATTGGAATTAATATCCCCAGCCAGCTCTTTAACAGTCCAGGCAGGTAGTGAAGGGGCGGCCTTAGTGCCATGAGGACACTGAACCTATCTACTCCGGCCCTTGATAATGATACAAGTATACTAATACAGTGAGAGAAGCAGAGTCACGCGCCAGTTAATTTGGGTCTCCTTGAGTTGATATTGCTCTGTAGTAATCTGATAGCAGGATTCAGGACGAGCGATAATCTCCATCGCCCTTGTGTTTCTATTCACCGCTATTAAATATTAACCGCCCTACAGGGGCCCGACATGCCTGTCAGCTCTCTAACAAGCTACTATTGGAGAGTAGGAGGGCTCCATGGCACTGCATTGCATCGAATCCCACCAAGATGATCCAATCAGCGCAATCGCCGAGCATGGCTTTTGCGGTCAACCAACAACCAACAGCCAAACCCCACTACCATTTTTCCCTCTCTCCGCATGCTCCCGCGAAGGCCTGTTGTTTCCGTTGTCAACTCAAAGTGTCACTGGACCATACCGTTATCGCATCTTGGCGACGAAACTGAACTCGATGTTCTCTCGACAGTCCCAATGTCTCTTCAAGATGGGGCAGTCTCCTGGGAATGCATCTTTTCTCATTCTCGCATTGTTTGCAGCCGAGGTCGCTGCTGACTCTGGAGATGACTTTTCCAACAATCTGTTTTCGGACTTGGCGCCGTACGTTGATGCCCTGGCCCCTCTCTGACCTTAGCTGCTCACATGAAGCTTCATTCAGGTTACTGGCCCTGTTCGGCGAGAGGGTCACTATGCAGTTTATCAGCGGGGCCATGGGCTGGGCCGATAACGTTGCCTTGGCCATGGCTCCGTTGGGTATTATCACCACCATCGTCAGAGCCGTTCTTTACGTATGAAATCAGCTGCTGGCAGTTCGAGGAAGGACATCCATGATTGGACACCACTCCATTACCACGTAGTAGCAGATCAGGAGACTATGTTTTCCAACATGGACTATGCTGGCTGCACAGACCTCAGCGGCTCGATACCCCTTCACTACGCCCGTAGTCATGGTCGCGTTAAGATGGCACGCATGATGCTCCTCGAAGGTGCAAAGGTCGACTCACAGGCCAGAGATGGTGGAACCCCATTACATCGTGCGGTATATCATGGCCAGATTGCCACATTTGAGTTGCTAATGCAGGCGGGAGCGGCCCTCGACATCCGTGACGCTGGGGGGAGGACACCGCTTCACTGGGCTTCGTATAGGGGGCACGATGCCATAGTTGAGCAGCTGGCGAGGCAGACAAACAAGGGGGCTCGTGACAGTGGCGGTGAAACGGCGGTGCATCTGGCTGCTGTTGGGGGAAGGGATCACACGATGAAGCTGCTTATTGATCTCGGAGCGAGATACCGAGTCAAGGACCGTGAAGGACGGACACCACTCCGCCGGGCAGCGCTTCTAGGATACACGGCAACCGTCAAGGTTCTGGTAGAGCAAGAGAAGCCGGACCTGGACGCAACAGACTCGGCCGGCTACACGGCACTCCACAAGGCTGCCGAGGTTGGAAATATCGAGATCATGAAACTCTTGATCGGCTCTCACGCAGACATCGAGGCCAGAGGAGGTGACCAAGATACGGCATTGCACCTTGCAGTTTCCAGTGGGGAAATGGAAGCTGTGCAGACGTTGCTCGAAGCGCAGGCTGACAAGGGGGCAATAGGGCACGAGGGTAGAACCGTGTTGCACATGGCAATGGGGGATACCGGGGGCAGGACAGGGGAAGTTAGGGATGCGGAAATGGCGCGGCTGTTTGTTGGGTTGGGTGCTGACGTGGAGGCCACTGGCGATGATGGGTGCACTCCTTTGCACCTGGCCTCTTCGACCAAGCTTTTGAGTCTTGTTGAGTTCCTTGTATGGAAGAATGCCAATATCGAGGCTGAGAACGAGTCCGAGTATACGCTACTCTGTCTGGCTGCACGATTTAGGTCGTACGATGTGGTTAGGTTTCTTGTATGATAAGGAGCAGCTGAGAAGTGGCTCGATGATTTTGGTGATGAGAGGCCCGAGGATGTGGTTGAGCAACTCGACGATAGGAGTTTGCGAAGGCTCATTATGCGGCTGAGACCTCCTAACAGTGACTCGTATTGGACTTCAGATTCAGACTAGGCAAGGACGCGAATGTATTTCGACATATTGTCCTAAGTTATCATCATTGGTTCGAGAACTATTGATAGGTAGGGAATATCGGGCAGCATAGAAAAGAAGACATTTTAAAGACAATATCGGCATTAAAACTAAAGCAGTGAAACGAATTAACCATAAGGCTCTTGACATCAGATGTGCTGCCATGACAGGCAGTAGGGCTAGCCCCTTGACCATAGGCATCCCCAACAAGTCGATACCGTCCATCCCCAGGTCTGAGAACGAAGCAGAGAGGACTCCCAAACAGCATGTCAACCTCATTACTAGGCTGTGTAGAAGAAGACCAAGACTGAGGCCTCGCTCCTAGATCCATCATAGGCGGAACCAAACGAGAAACGACTTGGAAGCTACCTTTGCGAAAGGCGGCGATACCTGCTGCTGACCAGCTGGAAAGCATCACCTACTCTCCAGTGTCAAGGATCCCGCCGTCAACGCTCGTGCCATGGCGTCTAGGAACAGAATCTAATGAGGGCACTCCTCGCCAAAAGAATATGTGTACTGGTCCTAGAAAGGAGCTGATAAAAGAGGTGACGCGGTTCCTGACGTGGGAGAAGCTATATCGACCCCAACACAGACGGACTACCAGGCTTCCAACCTTTAAGCCTCCATCGTTATGGCTGGGCACCAGGTATGTTCCTGTTAGCTACGCCTTGCAAATGAAGCGGCGTTGACCAGTATTCTAGCTGGCAGGTTTCGCTGGGACGACATGTTGTACCCTGAGCGAGCCGATGATCCAGCCCCAGACAAGTCAGCGCCAGTGTCTTTGAGCAGCAGGTGTACCAAGAACATCACGTAGAAACTGGGGCTTGAATTTGGTCTGTTCACTCCCACTGCCCTCTAAATCTTGTCAATATTCGCCACCCTATCCAGGGCTTGGTCAATCAGAGACTGAGCGTCTGCCAGCCTCTCTGTCCTTCCAAGGGATGCCAACCGAGCCTTCCATAGATTCCATCTATCTTGACAGAAGCCTTTCCAGCCGGGCTCATCCTTGAACATGGATAAGCTGGCGCCTGGTCTCGCTACCTTGCCTTCAAACTGCTTCGTTTGCTTGCTCGCCGTTGCCAAGCTCTCGGCTGCATAAATCAACCACACTGCAGAGGCCTTTAGAAGCTCTGGCGATGTCTTTTCCGCCACCTCGTTCTCTGCTGGGTCCTCAAGCGCTTCACGCAGGATCCAGATAGCAAAAAGACTGCAGTCGTCAACCTCAGCGGCGGTAAGCCGAGCAAGAAAGGCGTTAATATTCACACAAGCCTGATCGGACTTTTCTTGAGCTATCTCCTAGTTAGCCGAGCTGTTTCTTCGATCATTATGTGCAAGGAGAAGGAGCCATACCAATATCCAGCTGCTCCCGGGCTTTAGCGCCAAACATGGGAAGCTGGTCCCAGCGCTGCTCCTGGTCCCAAATCACAAGCTTCGTTCCCTCGTGGATAGGCTCCGGCATGTTTTTGATGGCGCGCATCACCTCCACCAGCTTGTCCTGATGGTCGTGAGGGGTCTGCTCAGCAGCGGTGAGGATGGCCGACCACAAGCCGTCAAGCTCGTTTTCGAGCCCAGAAAGATCACCATCCTTGACAAAGGCGGCTCTGCAAGGGTCCGCGAGTCTTTGAGCGGCCTCTTGGGCAGATATGGCCTTGTCGTTGAGGAGCGTGCAGATTCTATCAGCCATTGTAGTAAGGGCAGAGACGGTAGCTGAGAATCGGATGCGTCGCGAGGAGACAAAGGCAGCGGTCAGAGGACGATGAAGAGATGTCGATGAATGCAACAGCAGACGGTGTCCAAGAGGCAGACAAACAATACTAACGAGAGCCCGCATGAGTAGGCGACTATCAGGCTGATGTCCCGAGGCATCTGAGGGATTAATTATCGCCAATCAACAGACACAAGATAACCACATGGGGATCGGTGAAACAGCTTACGCCGATCCCGACCCGCTTTGTACTACGGCATTTGTCTATGGCCTCATCCCCAGGAACTTTCTACCGGGGGTATGGCCGTTTTGAGCAGGTGGTTGATGGCTGTTGAGTTGGGATCAAGCATGATGGCTTCGGAGCCAATCATGACCATGATTCCAATCACCTGGGCCTTTTGATGCTTTGTATGCCCTGTCGCGTCTCGGTATCGTAAACAGCAATAGCTCGATGGTCATTGTAATATATATATGTAGATATATGTTGCCCGTACAAGTAATCTCCTAGACAGACACCGCCTTGTGAATCAATCATTCTTTACCAAACCAAGCAGTTGGCAAGATGCTCTTCTTCAAGGTACATCAGCCTACTCAGTCTTTGTCACCGAGATGACTCTGGCCTTGCTGCTAACTTCGTCAGTCCCTCGCTCCTCTGGCCGCTCTCCTGAGCGTCGCCGTGGCCAGTCCCATCGAGAGCCGTCAGTCTGCCACCACCTGCGGCAACACGGCGTACTCGGCTGCCCAGGTTCGCGCCGCTGCCAACGCTGCTTGCTCCTACTACCGAGCGGATGACACTGCTGGCAGCTCGTCCTACCCTCACACCTTCAACAACCGCGAGGGCTTTGACTTTATTGTCAATGGTCCCTACCAGGAGTTCCCCATCAGGACCAGCGGCGTCTACAGCGGCGGTGTGTATCCCGATGCCCCTTATTTCCGTGGTTTGATATACAATCTCTTACTGAATCTCTCTTGACAGGCTCCCCTGGTGCTGACCGTGTTGTCATCAACACCAACTGCCAGTATGCTGGAGCCATCACACACACTGGGGCTTCTGGTAACAACTTTGTCGGCTGCTCCGGCACCAACTAGTCAACTGCCCTTCTTGCTTGGCAGAATGGGTCAGTACTAACAACACATTTGATATGAGGATCGAGCGTGTTGTAGCGGGTAGATCTGGCACATACTTTTAATACCTCTGCGCGCTTGCCGAGATAGGTATCTTGATGTTTATGAATATCGTCATGTAAATATTGAGAATTAGTTGATATTATGAGCGGAACTCGGTCAATTTGAGATGCGCAGGTGAAATATGTCATCTATTGATTCGACTAGATCTGAACCCTCACGAGCGTGTGCTTGTATACATAGTGCATCCGCAATGCAAATGGGCCCCGCGTTCTGACAGAGGCTGTGCATGCGGATCTCATTAATCTCAACCACTAACTAGTTAATATCTAGGGGTTGGCCGCCCAGTTTGCGTCAGGCTCTCACTAGGCTCTGCTAAAAAAGCTGTCCGTCCACCTCGTCTCATTACTTTCCGTTTTCCCCAATCTCACCCAAGACTCATCGCCGTCATCGCCTTTCACACAGCTCAGGGACTGCCGATTCCTATGCCCCTAACTTGAGCATGTCAGACCCATTCAGCATCGCTAGCTGTGCTGCTAGCATCATCTCTTTAGGATTCACAGTTGCCCGGGGTTTGTCCCAGATCCCCGATGCCATCGACTCTGCCAGGCAGGAAGTATGCATCCACGCCGAGGAGATCAACTCCTTTTCGAAACTGCTCAACCGTGTCAAGACTGAGCTTGCGAGCTTAAGTGATATATCTGTAGACCTTCATAGTCTCGTCAAGGACGTCATGGACGTCTGCAACAGAGTCCTGGCGCCTCTTGATTGTCTCTAGAAGACGCTGGGACCCCTTCTTGTCTATCTAAGGAGCAGTCCTGGAAATGTTCGGCAGCTAGGGCTCAGATTGCGATGGGTATTCTCAAGCGGGAACAAACTGCTCTTCTATCGAGAGGTTTGCACAACACCCCAGGTGATGATGCTCCGGACGACAAGAGACCAGAACCCGCAAAATGCCTCCCAGGCTTTTTCTGCCCATGTGGTCACTCATACCGCTATCTAACAAGGTACCAGAATTATGCGACTCGCCCTTGAAAATTCCATGACAGCCATAGAACTGTCTCACCGTGCCGATCGGTAAAGAGGTTCCAAAGTACACCTTGAAGCGTCTTTACCTAATAGACTGGCGACTACAAGACGCAAGCAGACAATTCACAACACATTTGTTAGCCTCTCTAACGGGGGCTCGGCTCGGAGTTGTATGAGAGACCCCCGAGCCACCAGAACCAGCACAGGATCTCTAGCTTAACATGGGCGCTTTGCAGGGGAAGGTGCTGTGCCTTGCTTTACACACGCTCCGTTCCAGTCGGGAAGCTGGCACGGAGGAGGAGGACATGGCCTCGACCTCCTGGTCCGAGTCCGAGTTCGAATCTTTTCCTATGGTCCCAGTCGTGGTTGTTTCGGAGACAAACGCAACTCGTAGTTGCTGCTCTTTAGTAAGTCGACCTCAGCTTGTCTGATGATGCGTTTGGACCGCGGATGCAAGTAGAAATGGGCAGGGTTGGTAGCCCAGTTAAAGACTTGGAGCCAGTCTGGTGCACTTTATGTCTATTGTGTCCAAGAGACAACAGCAGGATGCCCAAGAGCGATGCACGGGCTCGGCGACGGAAGTCCGTTCGACTGTGGCCCGGAGCACTCGGCACTTTGAGAGTGGATCAAGTGACTGGCTGCGATATTGAAGTGGTTTGATATATAGCCTGGTCTCACATTGAAGAATAGCCTAGTCTCCCACCATACGCCACGCAGCACACACTTGGGCGACACTGATATGATGTCCTGACCTTGAAGGATGCGACCTTTACGAGGCATCAGATGGTTATCCACGCTACCTACGGCGAGGCGATGATGTGATGTCGTCTCGAGCTATCTGCAAGGGGAATAGCCTCACAGGCTTTACCGCCGTTCTGGGTCGGCATCTACGTTTACCGACAAATCGGGAATGTCTCGGAATTGCAGAGCCACATGGGGACAGTTATCATCCGGTTCCTGCTTGTTTCTCTGCGGCTGCATCGCATGATTGTGGATGCCATGTTGGGGTGATCTGATACTTGGACCCATCAGACTCCGTTTGTCAGTTGACGTGTGGATACCTTCAGCTTCAAGTATAAAGGACAGAGAGATATCAGGCCTTGATGAATGTCAATTATTTACTCAATATTGTCTCACACTACACAAGATCTTCTCTCTCAACTTCACCATCACTCATCTCTTTAATAACAAACCATTATCAACATGCCCAAGTACGTTCTCACTGGCGCAGATGGAAATCTGGGCAAGATAGCCGCCAGCTTCGCCGCCGAAATCGTTCAGCCCGAAGACGAGCTTATTCTCACAACCTACAAAGAAGACGCCGTCCCCGCAGAGCTGCGCCAGGCTTGGACAGACAAGGGTGCAAAGTTCGCTGTTGCCACCTACGACGATATCGACAGTCTCAAGGCTGTGTTTGAGGGAGCAGAGGCTGTTTCGTTCATCTCTACGTGGCTCTTTGGAGAGGGACGACGACGCCAGGCTCAGACTGTCGTTGATGCAGCAAAGGAGTGCGGCGTGAAGCGCGTGTGCTACACGTCATTCATCGGAGCTGGTATCCAGGCTGAAAATGAAGAGGATATTCCCTTCCTGCCTCGAGACCATCATGCTATCGAACAGATCATCTACGCCTCAGGACTAGACTACAGTATCCAGCGCAACTACCTCTACGCCGACAACATTCCAACCCTGTTCGCCCCATCTTTCAAGTTCTGCGGCGACCGCTGGTTGACAAACACCCACGGCCAAGCTGGCGCCTACGTTGCCCGCGAGGATTGTGGCCGCGTGCTTGCTTCTCTGCTGCTCGGCAAGGGAGAGCCCAACACTGTATACGACATCACCGGCCCCGAAGCTGTCACAAACCAGGAGGTTTTTGACTGGATGTGCAGTCACACTGGCTACAAGGGAGAGTTGGTAGATATGCCAGACGACGAGCTCAAGCAGTGGTGGTTGGACCATGGACTGCCAACTGACTTCTTTGGCGACTTTTCTCAGCTGCCGATGAAGCTCTGCATTGGAGATTTGATGTGCTGTGGTGAGATGGTTGCTGAGGGTCACATGGCCAAGCCAACGGATAATGTTGAGAAGTTGACGGGTCGGAAGCCAGTGCCTTTCCGGGAGACTCTTCTTCAGTACAAGGAGTTCTTTCCCAAGCCCGAGGAGGAGTAATGGATATGAGATGAGACATGAGCCATGTTTTTAGTTAGAATTGTTATGAATCATACAACCTCTAAGGAGCGCACAGATACAATGTCTCACGGTGCTAGATGTGCAGTTCACGATGATAGAATGCTGAGGTAGGGAAACATGGTGACTATAAAGACCTTTAGCATCGCTCACTTCAACTTGATCAGTTAAGTGATATAAGGATCAAAGGGCATACGAAAATATGTTTATATGCTAAATGTAGATCGATGCAATACTATGTAATACAGAAAAAGAAAGATACTGGTCGAGTGTGTTGGGCATCCGTATACTACCCAGTCTATGCGGTTCAATATTCATCCCCTCATACTTTTTAAAAGGCAGCAAGACCAGAAGCACCAACCCCAGGAAGAAGACCCATTCCCTTTCCAAACATCTCACCAACCTGCTGAAGCGAGCCATCCTCCTTGATCTTGTAAGCAACAACAGCACCAGAGCCGCGGAGGAGGTTGTACAGGTACATTCCATCGCTGCTGAGGGCAAGGTCGACGGGCTCGGAGCCATCACCAGGGAGAGCGGCAGCACCGTTGATGAGAGAGGTGGTTCCGTTGTTGAAGATGGCGTAGCTGGAGATGGAGTTGGAGACAAAGTTGGCAGTGTAGGCGTAGCGCTGGTCAGGGGTGACGACGATCCAGCAGGCGTCGGTCTGGTCGCTCCTCTCGGCCTTGGTGATGGCGCTCAGGCTGGGGACCTCTCCGCCGTTGAGGTGGTAGGTCGAGACAGCGCTGTTCTTGAATGCGGGGAGACCGGACTCGACGACGTAGAGGGTGCTCTCGTTGTTGAAGACGGCCCCGAAGGGTCGGAGGCCGCTGGAGGCCATGGTGGTGACGGGGGCAGAGCTGGCAAGACCCTTACCGTCGACGGAAAAGACGTCGATGGTGCTGCCAACCTTGTTGGTGACAATCAGGGATTTACCATCGGGGGCAAAGGCGACGACACCGGGGACACCGATAGGAGTGCTAAGAGAGATGGTCTTGTTGGTGAGAGGGGAGAGCATTCCAGTCTTGTCATCCACCTTGAAACCAAAGATACCGGTCGAGGCAACGGAGCCAGTGAGGGAGTAGGCATATCCGTTCTTGCTCAGAGTGATGCTAAGAGGCTGGTCACCTCCATAGATGGTCTGAACCTTGGTGAGAGACGATCCATCAACAGAGAAGACGGTGATGAGATCGTCAGCCGGGTTAACGGCGTACAAGTAACGGTTCTTGGCATCCAGCTGAAGACCACCCTGAGTATCAAAGTCGACGCCTTGACCGCGTCCACCAGTGAGGTAGGCCTTGGTCTGGGCCAAAGAGCCATCACCGTTGCGAGAGAAGGCAATGACTCTGTTTCCGGTGGGCTCGTTGGTCATGGCAAAGACGGCGCCAGCTGCATTCTTGGTTGAGCCGCCTTGGACGCGGATGTCGATGCCAGCGCGGGCTTCGATGCCGGAGACGGCGGCGAGGGTGAGAGAGGCGAGACTGAGGACACGCATTTTGATGGTGAGTATATGGCTGAGTATGAGTCAAAAGAATGTATTAAAGGTGAGAGTTGTGATGGTTGTCTTGTTGTTGAGATGTATTGGTGAAGCTGTTGATGATTGTTTCCCAAGCGCTCTTCGCTCCTCTTTATACCTGCCAAGAAGAGTTCCTTGAAAGCCAGAGAGTTACAACGCATCAACTAATTCCATTGAAGCCATCACCTCAGCCGCCACGGCTGCAAGGCATCTCGGCCTGCGGCAAGAAGCTGAGCCCCTTGATGTGACGTCGAGTTATTACTCTGTGCCGACTTCCCGGGCGATCTCAGCCCTACTCGGCCCCAAGTATGTCCTCCCGTCTGGATAGTTCCTTGGGCTTGAGTTTCAGGGTCTGGAGTGATTCCAAAGATGACAGGGGTAGGCGGTGCAAGCAGGGCAAGGTAGGTTCAGCTCGGGCTAGGTCAAGCCTCTGGTGATCCACCTCGCTTTGTTTATTTCATTGATTCCAACTGGCGAGTAATGTTGCGCTCATTGCAGACAAGGGTTTATTTGCTCAAGCGTCATGAGGGTTGCATTTGAATCATTAGCTCACTTTTCCCCAGTACCGACAATGCGGCTCCAGCTCTATACATCAGGTATTGAACAAGTCAACGCCGATGCCATTTGGAGAATATTCACAGTATACTTGGAAATTTACTCCATCAACGAGTGCCTCTAGCTCTCTACCTTCCATGCTTTTGCCATTGGGATACTCACACGCCACTGAAGTCAGTTGAGATGATTCCATCCGAGCATCTCAAAATACGCCCCCTTAAACGACGTCGTGCTGCATCAAATTCCAAAGCCATAAGCAATTTTCGGTTTCAGTTACGTAAAATATTTAAACTCACCAGGCTAAACCTTGAATGATTCCAAAGCCAACGCACGCTAAGATCTCACCCACATGCTGCTTATGGATTAGACTCAAAGCAAGCCGCTAATCAGACCGCGTTGGAAGTTTAATGACACTTTGGAATCTGGATTCGTTGAATGAGGTGATTGTTCATGGCAGCTGCATCTGTTACCCTGTACTTGCGATGGATTGGCTTGGCGACCCGACTTCATTTCAATACGACAGCTGAATAGAGTCAGTATGACGATCAGAATCCTTTGATGCGGTAGTCTGCATGTGGAATCAGCATCTTGTTGAAAATCGATATCTTGACGGACAACCCTGTATAAAATGCCTTGTCGTAGTAACATACTCACGCAAAATCAAGCACTGCAATTCATTCACGCTCACATCACAACTTAACCACTCAAACATTTAAAATGGCTCCCAAGGTTTGTCTCATTCCAAAGAACAACAGACATTTGAAAGTGTCTAATCTTCTACTCAGCTCACTCTCTACTCGTTTGTCGGCTCTCAATGGGCAGGCGTTGCTCATCTCGCCCTGGTAGAGAAGGGATTCACCGCCGATGACTACGAAGTCAAAGAAGTAAACTTGGGTATGTTCCACCACCTTTTGATCGATAGAATCGATACTCACATTTTCCCAGCGGCGGCAGAGAACTTTGCTCCAGAGTATCTCAAGATCAACCCCCACGGCACCGTCCCATCGCTCGAATCTTCGGCGCTCGAGAAGCCCCTCGTGCAGAGCATGGACATTCTCCGTTACGTGGACAGTCTGGGCGAAGCGACTCTTGTGCCGAAGGATCCCAAGGTGCAGCAGAAAGCACAGCAAATCATCGATCTCGTTCACTCCTCAGAGGTCGATACCAATATCATCCTCCTCGACGCTCGTGACGCAAAAGAGATGGAGGGCAGGAAAGCCAGCATGTGGAAGGACTTTCTCCAGAACCGACAGACTAAGCTCGAGCAAGAGCACAAGGCAGCTCCCGACAATGCCTTTTACAGCTCCAAGAGAGAGGAGAACGGAGCCGTGAACAAGCTCTACGCCACAGAAGTTGGGGCTGACCACGAGAAGTTCTTCGAGGCCTCTGATAAGCAGTACCGCACCCTTGCATCCGGCGTGAACAAGTTCGAGGACATTCTCGTGCTTCCCTTTGCCGCCGGAGATGTTGTCACGGAAGCCGACTTGCACGCTGTGCCCTGGCTCGCCCATGCCATGTGGGGAGCTGCCACACCACCAACCGATATTCACAACTTTGGTCCGCTGGAAGAGTTGATTCGCAAGTCTGAGCCTGGCTTCAGTGTTGGGCCGAAGACGAAGCAGTGGTGGAAGAGGATCTCTGCGACCAAGTCGTTCAAGAAGGTTTATACAAGCCTCCACTGAGTTGGGTGTGAGACTCTGGGGACACCAAACCTGGGTATAGCAGAACAGATGTTGGATCTCTTGCTAAATGTTAATGCTGTTGACATATGCCATATGTATCCTCTGATACATCTTTCATGTTTCCAACTTCACGGCATGAGTGACTTCCTCAGTAAATCCCATGAGCATAAAACAAACATTTCCATTGCCAAAACCTAGACCCAGAACCTCTCCACCGTACCTTCAATCTCCTGTGCCCACGGATCAAACATACCAACCATCTCATCAACCATATCACCAACCATATCAGACACAACCCGGCGCCTCCCCGGCCTCAACTCCGACAACGGCTGCTGTATAAGCTCCAACCCACAAACTTTGCCACTCTTGCCCTCGTAAACCTTGAGACCAACAATAAAATGCCCCGGCCGGGGCACGAGAACCCACTCCTCGTCGCCATCGTAACTTCCAAACTCGACTTGTCTACCATGATTAGACGTGGAGAATATCAAGTCGAGTCCGACAATCTTTCGCCGAAGCGGGAAGGTTTCGTGGTCCAAGTTTGTGCGCAGGACTATACCCACAGGCCAGCCGTCTTCTGGGAAAAAAACTTGATTATCCAGGCAGAGATTCATGTGTTCCTGATACACAAAGCCGCAATGTCCAACTTGGATCGCCTTGAGCTCTTTGCTCCTGGTCCAAGAAACCACGATCTTGGGGTGTACAGCATCCAAGTCGTTGAACTCGCGCAAAAGAAGAAGCTCTTGACAAGTCTTGTAGATGGCTTCGGGATCCGTCTCAATTACCGCGTTGACCATGACCCCCGGGATAATATCTCTTGCTCTGTCCTGGATGGCTTTCTCCTCGCGGTAGGTGTCGACGAGTGGTGAACAGACTTGCCATATCCGTTTTCGGTTGCAAAGGGTCTTGATCATGTGCTCGGGGCGTTTGGACGAAGCTCGATAAAGGGCCTTGTAGACAGCCTCCCAGTTCATGAGAGGGTTAGGCTTCCTTTCAGGCTTTCTCTCAGGCTTTCCTTCAGGCTTTTCTTCAGGCTTTTTTTCGGGCTTTCTTTTGGGGAAGGGCAAGTCAAACATCCAAGGCATTTCCAGACTAAGTTTGATTTCCCAAAAGCAGTTTGACAAAGCCAGACGAGAAACCCTCCTCGACACTCCCATCCATCGCCAGGCGTCTGCCATGTTCATGTCTCTCATGATGAGCAGCACCAGCTCGGGAGTCAACTTGACAAACGGGTCGTCTTCAAGATCCGGAGCCAATCCAATAGCCCGAATATCGCCGGTTCTTTTCGGTGAATTATTCTCCAGCTGCAAATACCAGTCGGTGAGAGAAGTGTTGGAGTCGGGCCAGGCCACAAAATACTCGGCGCCTCGCTCGGGTTTCCACTTCTCCCCCATGAACCTTTCAGCGCCGCAGTAGTCCAAGGTCAAACACCTCGAGGGAGCCGGGCTGGAGAATTTCTTGAGCGTCGTGTACAGGCACCCATGGTCGATGTCTATACGCTTATTGCGGTCGTCTCTAGGCCCAAGCATATCGCTGAATATGTCGACACATGTCTGGTGAACAGGAAATGCGACAGGAAAGTCGGTCTCGTGATTATACCTTGTATAAAGAGTTAGCCAAGTCACCAGGGAAAAGCCTCAAACTGTGAAGAGTATGGTGGACCGACGCGTATTGTTTCACTTCTCCTGCGCCTTCCGCAACATAAGAGAAACACCCATTGTCGATATGATGTACAATAGGTGTTAAAACGATGCTATCAAGCGTTAGTCGGGTTACGAAAGTAGAAAATAACTTTAACAAACCCGACTCCACCAAGACTCTCGGTCAGAAGCTTTACCTGGCACAGCCACGAAAGATCGCCGGCCGTGACGGCAGAGGGATCATAGTATTGATTGATATTCCCCTGCTTCTCGTCCGCCCCTGTCCACCTCTCAAAGGAAAAGTCAGTCGCGCTGCCGCAAAGCGCACAATAGACGTCTCCTTCAATCATGGCGGGTTTTGATTTGGCACTGTTTGAGAGGTGGAAAAGACACCCTTGGGGAGGGATATCAGTGCGTGGTCAAAAGGGTAGAAATGTAGAGTGAAGAGGGGATTTTATTTAGACATTTTTCATGGTTAATCCGGACGGCGAATCTTCTGAAATCTGTCTTTATTCTGTGACTGTCTTTTTCTTTACTGAGGTTACCGTTGATGCACTTGACAGCTTGTATCAATACTTGTGTCTCGGTGTCTTCCATGTTGTTACAACAAATGTACTTGAACCTTCCAAGCAGTGTCTATAAGTACACATCATAATCGGTAAAATTATGAACAAGCTCGAAAGTATTTTTATTGGGTTTCGGAGGGGACAACGAGGTCTCGCCGCCGACATTTCTGCGGAATAGAGGCCACGAACCATTACAGCATGAACAGCAATACCTTGACAAGAAGTAGAACACCATGCACCTCTCTGCTACGAGGCCACTTTCAATCAAGGTGGGGAAGCTCTCAACAAGCATCTGGTTTGGCGATGGTGTTCTTTCGTTATCACGAGACACGCTGTCATTCTTGCTGTGGATCACATGACCACCTCTGCGACAGTTTGCGGGAAGCAACGCTCGCTTATATTATCTTATCTTGGGGCTGACAGTCTTGCAGCCGAAAAAATGGCGAAATCGAGGGCTGGAGTTGAGGGGCCCATGGCCCAGTAAGCCCATTGCGACAAGATGATCAGTAGAAGATAAATTCGAGGAAGACATGTTGATATCAGAGCAACGAGCAAGAATGGGGCACTCTTGGACCCCTTTTATGAGTGTCTCAGATCAAGAAGGGAGGCCTAAGAAATCCCATTAAAACATTCATGATCAATCCCCATCTTCAGCCTGGTCTTTGAGTTGATGATTGGTCACGTGCGTCACTCGCCTCGCCAAGCCTCATTGTCACTTTGTGATCTGCCATTGTCTGAGATGAATCGAAACAACAGTAAAGACTAGCCAATCATGGGAAAACAAGCATTTAGATTAGGTTACATGCAGATCTTGGCAATCGAGAGACATTCCAAGACTTGGCGGTTTAGTAAGTCCTCCAACTACCTACGAGATGCACTCTAGGGTAAGGGAGTAGGGTCAGTATTACGTAGTAAGTTGACCGTTGATCGATATTAGAGGACAGTCCGTATTATCCATGTGCTAATGGAGTTCTCATCTTCAAATATAAAGGTATTGCTGTGTATTGGCCTTCCAGTTTCCGTTCAGCCTGAGTTGATCTTGCTTGACAAAAATGATAGATCTCGGTGGTTTCGCTAAATCACATCCCGACCAAGCATCATCCATCCAATATCATGCGGGGACATGTCATAATCGGATGGAAAGCATGGTTAGCGATGATCATATAGCCCCCCCTCGTCCTTCGGAGAATATATCACTATCTCCATCAATCCCTCATGAAACAGCCAACCCATCCTCCCCAATCTGCTGTCGATTTTCGTCTTGACGCCCTTGCCGCTAGCTCGGTGGAATCCCGAGGCACCCGGGAACAAGATTAACTATACCCGGCCAATCAACGAAAAGCCGACCCTTCTCCTTCTGACACGTCATCGCAATTTTGCATGTAGATCGCTGTCTCAAAAACTGGGAAGGTTTGTCGTGACGTCATGGGGTGTTGCAGCCCAATGCACTAAGACGTCGCTGCGGCCAACAACACGAGCCGAGCGACTTGCGGTGTGCAGCCATCATGTACCATCATGACTTCTATATACCGCGATGCGAGCTGCTCTTTCCCGAGATCTTCGTCATCTCGCCCAGATTAATCCGAGTCTTCCCCAAGACGTTGAGTCGATAGCAGATACACCCTGCCCGCGATGAACCACGCCAACATGATTGAGGACAAGCACCTCAAGGTATACTTGCCAGCATCTACCTCCAAGATGACCTCCTGCTAAGGTTTTGGCCAGAAAACCTACATCATAGCCGTGCTATGTTCCACTCTCGTCGGCACATTCACCTCGTCCATCGGCCTCTGGGATCGCGTCAAGGAGCGCCGGAAGCAGAACCACCGCGACACGACCCAAGACGAAGAGATCAAGAAGCTCAAAGCTCAGGTCGAGCGCTCGGAAGAAAAGTCCAAGGAAAAGGACCAGGCGTTGCACAAGGAGAAGGACACAGATGAGGTCAGCGCTTCGTTGAAAAAGTCCGGAGCCCTCATCAGTCGGGAATTCGAAGACGGATACGAACGACACGGTCGGAAATTCGCCATCGGAGACGTTATTACCGAGAATCAACTCCAAGCTCAAGTCATTTCTCTGCAGCAGACAGTCATCAACGTCCTACAAGATGCTGTTTACCACGGACGTCGGCTTGACCGTGTCGACATGGCGCAGCTCATCGCTGCCTCAAATGCCGCGCGTGACGGCTCCCTCGGAGCTCTTCGAGAGCAGCGACAGCGTCTATTGATGGCTACAGAGAAGCCAATGCCGCTACTGGGTCCACCGCAGAAAGCACTCCCTGCTCCCGCTCCCGCTCGCAGTCGTGCCTCGACTATCGTCCGATCCGAACCCGTCCGATCCGAGCCAGTCCGGTCAGAGCCCGATCCCTTGTACTGCATATATAGCATCGATATGCAGTGCGACAAAAACATGCGCCTCGCCGCAACCTTTGCTCCGGGAGGCAACTGCCAATGTCCAGCCTGTGGAATCAAGCTCGGCGTTGAATCCGACGACTGCTGGGTCATCCGGAAGCCCACCACGCGGCGGATCTCCATCGACGGATACGAACGAGAGATTGAACAAGATCTCGAGTTCATCGTCAACCAACGTTTCGTGGTCAAGTGCCACACCCCAGATGGGGACTTTGCCTGCGTTCTATGCACCAAGTTCCGTGATGGAGATGTCCTCTGCGCAAGCGCGGATGCACTGATTAACCACGTGGGCCGAGCTCACGATGTTGCTGAATTAGAATGGGAGCCCGACTTTCGGGTGAGGGCTCTATGAAGTGTGTATATCTCCTTAGGGAGACTCTCTGAAGCGGCATATTTCTTTGGGTGGACATTGTGAAGCGTGCGTACATTTCTTTGGGTGGCATCTTGCATTTGGGTTTGGGACTGGAAAACTGCATAGTCGGATCTTTGATAGAGACTATAGATGATACATGATAGCATTGATGAATGATGACAACTCTGGATATCTACTTTGACTAGCTACTGTTGAGTGTACAGGGAGGGACCTGGGTGGACCTTCTCCGAAGACAGCGTTCCCTTGACAAACTAGTGAGCTAAGAGGTTAAGATTAAAGAAGGGCATGCCACTCTTCAGATAGTTGTTACCAGAACCATATTCTTGGCGCTTCTGGGCCAAGCTGCCGAATGGGGACTCTGTGCCAAGGTGGCCTCCACTTGGCTATGACTAACCTTGGACTCAGCTCGGCCGTGAGTCAGACAACGACCATTAGAACGGACTCGTATATATATAGGTGATACCCAAGAATTTATCTTCGTCATCTCTTCAGCAAACAACAGGACAAACCGCCAAGATGGAGGAACAAAGGTTATCCAAGTCCCTTGCTGCACGCATGAAAGACTACGAAGCAAACGCAGAGATGCACCTCGACCCATCTGAACCTGCCATCCTCCGCCTCGACGGCCACTCTTTTTCCAAATTCACGTTGTCATTTGTGAAGCCATTCGATGAGCGGTTACACACCGCCATGGTCAAGACGTGTGCTGACCTACTTGACGCTTACCCGTCAGCAAGTCTGGCGTACACGCAATCAGATGAGATCACTCTTGTGTTCCCAGACGGAGTCGGGAGCCCGTTTAATGGCCGCGTCATGAAAATTGCCACGCTTGCTGCTGGTCGTTGCTCTGTTCATTTCTACTCTCACCTTGTGGCTGCGCTACTCGAGACACCTGAGCCACACGTCAAGGGATTTTCCTCGGTTCCCTTCCCTCTGTCTATCTATCGGCGCAGTTATCCCATTAAGGGCCGGGCTTTAATTATATCAAAAAACATAATATCTATATATCATAGCATTATATCCTAAT
>JABFEX010001290.1:0-30887 GCA_013623515.1 Fusarium illudens | reverse complement strand
GTTCGGGGGGCTGTTCGGGGGGCTGTTCATGAGGCATGTTGTGAAGACTCTGGCAACAAACGATGTAGAGGAGAGGAGGCTTTAAGACAAGGGGAAATTCCAGGCTGTCCCTGCTTATCAACTAACTTGGACAAGCTGAATGACAAACAGAAAGACGTCATACTGAGGGGAAAATGCCTCGGCGACTTCGCCATCAAAGCCACCGCGACCACAGCCTTGTTGGGTGTCTCAGAGAGACATGGCCAACCAGCAGGCCTGAGACCTGTCGCATTATTTTCAACCCCCCTACCCTGCAGTGGCGTGGAAACATTGACTCACGACCTATCATGTCCTGTCAAGCGAGTTTGCTTGCGGCGAGAATGGGTTCACTGGTCGCATCTGCGTCCGTTACCTTGAGGATTGCTTTGATGTTTAACTCTGGTGATTCATAGCTCTCTTGGGTGTATAAATGGTATGGCATCTGCTGCTGCGAGTGGAAGAGTTTCCCTTTCTTCAGATCAGTACACATTCCTTCTTCTTACATTTCTCTACAACTACAACCCGGCACATTCGATTCAGATCAGCAATAATGGCGGCATGCGCTCTTGACATGGTGAGCACTCAAGCGACAACGTCCTGCTGCTGGCCCTGCACGGCGAAAACCCAGGACAGCCAACATAACATTACTCAGAAGACGTCCATCCCAGGAGGACGAGTTGACCCAGCTAAGCTGGAAAGACTTCTCAACGGGCTCTTTGACGATCAATACGCCGTCTCGGTGAGTCAAACCTCTATAAACGCATTCTCTTCCGCCTTTTCTAATATGAAGTAGATGCGAGACAACTCGTACACAATCTGGGCTTCAAGGCAGCTCAAAGAGCATGAGACTCAGCAATGCTACTGATCAGACAGTGCCTGACGGGTTCAACCCAGGCGCCAGGCTAGCCCCCTTTTATTAAAACGAGGTTTCTTTTGCTTTTGGATTTAGAATAGCGGTTGGGCCATGTGTACACATCACTCATTTCTCCGGTTTGGATTGGTAATAGACATGATGGGATAAAGGAGCAAGGCAACACGAAGCAATTGGGTCAAGTTTGTACTCTATTGAGGCCATCACTTAGGAATAACAACTTCATCATCAACTGCCTCGGAGTGAAACCCGCCCCTTTCAGACCATAGACAAACCAGTGGCGCTCACTACCCATTGTAATAATGGCGCCTCATCTCCGCGTTGATATGGTCGATTTCGGCCTGAGTTTCAACCATGAGTCACGGCGCAGGCTGAAGGCGGACACTGCTCTTACCTGACTCAGACGTCTGGGGACTCCGACGGCCCAGTTGTTGTTCCGCATCTGGGGCGATGTTAGCATCGTGAGGGCTAGAAAAGGAACGGGATATTGCTTGCAGTTGCTGTGTACTGATTAACCCCGAATTTATCGTCGAGATAGTCCAGAAGGACGTCGCCGTTGGAGTAGGTGATTGGAAGGACCTGAGTGATCAGCTTACTCAGATCCATGTTTGTGGCCAAGTGCAATAATCGAAGGACAAGGCGATGCAAATACTGTTCACAATGAGGACAATACCGTCGAGGGGATTGTTGCCGGACACAAACAACGTCATTCTGCAAGCAAGATTGGAGCCAATATATACCAAGCGCTCCTCAACTCGGCACTTGGCCCATGTTACCAGCAAGCCGCTTCTCATCGTGCGATGTTAGTCGTCTTCACATCCATGGCTCCGCGAGAGCCTACCTTGAAGTCTCACATCCTGCAGCTTGGAGTTTCCCTAAAACTCGGAGCCTGATTCCCAAGACGCGCAATGCCCCCTCACCAATTGAGGCGATCTCCGTCTCAGGCAGCGACAGCATGAGGCTCTGCCAAGTCGCCCGATGCCCGGGTGATCTGATGTCAAAGAGTTCGGCTGTGAATGTGCACCCTCTCCCCAAGCCACGCATGTCTTGCGCCCCATCCCGGTGTGCTTTCAGAGTAATCCCCGCATGGCACAGCTGAAAACGCAAGGCCGCGTGACCCTTCTACATATGCAGCTGTGAGACAACTTATCGAGTCATTGGCTGATGCCTCGGAAACCGAATCCCAAGCAAAGACGGTTTATAACAAAGCTCGATTGGTATCCTCATCGGCCATTCCGGAGATGTGTACTCATGCATCTCGGCTCGCATCGAAGCGATCTTTGACCGGCATGAACTGGCTACGCCACGACTCCGATATCTCCGATGGAGACATGGAGACCTTTTTCTTCCAGGATTATGGAACAAGTCGCATACTCAGTCTTTCTAAGCGATCCGGGGTATGATGCCCCAGTCTTTACCCGCGGCAAGTATCTAACCTGGCTAGTTCTCTCCAAGGCAAAGGTTCTGGAGCCTATCGAGTGAATCCGAGTGGCAGTCTTGGCTCAATGCGGTTTGCACTCTCTTGTCTCTTTCGCTGCAAGTCCACTGACTATTATTGAGGGCCACCTCAATGACAGCGATGGCGCCGACAGCACGCTCAACATTCTGTAAGCGTCCGTGTTCACAATACATCCAAGATACTAACTCGTCACCAGATTCTGTGGGCGGGCCCAGAAGCGTTACCCTCATCCCTTGATAGTGGCACATCTGCCCTTTCCGAAGCCCATATTCGACCAAGTAAGGACCGAGTTCCGGGTCCACGGGTCTATTGCTCGAGTCATCAACAGAAATACCAGGTGTACCTTTATGGACATGCCATTTCAGTACACTGAGGACCCGGGCGAGATCGCCATCGGTACCTTCACTCTTTAGGACATCGATTCTTCAGTGCTAACGCGGTCCCAGTCTACAACTGTAGAACAGCAGGGACGTGGCCTCGCGACATGGCTTTGTCCGTGTCCTTCTCGCCCAAAAACTTCACAACCTATGCCATCGTGTACGGGTGCGACGACGAAGCTGCAGACTTTCTCACGGCAAAGCTGGCCGGAGCTGACCACCCCGTCTTTCACCCGATGATGTTACCAACGCTCCTTGCAGATATGGAAAGAGAGCGCCAAGTTGACATTTTGCGCAAGAACTCCGCAAAGATGGAGCAGCTCATCATCGATCTAACCATCAACAAGGGTCTGGAGGGCCCTGGCTCCGTCTCTCAGGGGGATCAAACCAAGGCGGTCATTGAGCTGTGGCAGGACATGAGCTGTCTGCAAAATGGTCTCCAGAACTGGCAGCGACAGATGCAGAGGATGGTGATCCATCTCGAAAGGTCATCCAGCGCCATGATCCCAGACGTGAAACACTACGACGGCGAGGTTCAAAACAGCTTAGGGAAGCTGAAGGTGCCCGGGATCAGAATCCAGAAAAGACTGGAAGAGCTTATTTACGAGTACGACGAGCACATTCGCGATTGCGCGACAGTGACAGAGGGATTGAAGTTGGCAATGTCAATGGTGAGTGGGCCTTCTATTCTACTCACGCCCATCTCACTCAGTCAATAGGATACCCGCAAAACGAACCAAGAGATTGCCCACAGCAGTCTGCAAGTCTCCAGCCTAGCGCAGAAAGATGGCAGCCTGATGAAGTCGATAGCCTTCCTAACCATGATCTTCCTGCCGGCCACATTCACCTCGGTAAGCCCGAGTTCCATTGGACAGCCTAACATGTCAATTCCGGGATTAATAAAGACACAGACCTTCTTCTCGATGGACTTTTTCGACTGGCCCAAGGCTAAAAACGCCATTGCAACTGGGTATGTATGGGTGTATGCCGTCGTTGCGCTTCTTCTCACACTTCTCACGGTGGGTTTGTTCGTTACCTTGACGCTCAGGGGGAGGAAGGGCGGCAAGGGAGTGACAGAGAGCAAGGTTTAGAACTTTTTATCTTTTATTCGGCTGATAGATTTGTCTGGACAACTCGATAGATCCGTTATTGGAGGAAGTACGCACTCGTTCAAGGACTCAAGGGCATCCTATCAAATCCCATGACCTCGCCATCGATATTCGACTTTGCAATCTACAGCTGGGTAAGCTTTCAAGATAACTCACTTTAATCACTTCCATTCATTGTCGGGTAGTCTATCTTTCTTCTACCCTATCTAATCGATTCCAATTGAACCACTTCCGTCGCTGAGGCTTGCCCCCTGACGCGCAAACTCTCTGCGTACCAAGTTAGTACATGGTCAAACAATATGCGTGCTGAGACCATTTTCCTTACCTTCCTGTTTTCCGCAAAATCAGTGTAGAATTTGTTCCAGATGTCTCTTTCAGCACAGCTCTCCTGGGCGTCCTTGCCATCAGCCGTCGGGCACGCCGGTTGCTTCTGCTGTCGCAGCCCCGGATCCTCCACCCACGGCTTTGGGACGGGCCAGTCAGAAAAGTGCACATATTTGGCTTCGTTCAATATTGCAACAGCGTCCCATTCTTCCTTGTCGGAGCCAAGATACTGAGTATGGTCCTTCATTCGAAACTCGGCCGTCAGCAGGCCGTACGGCCGATGCGGAATCACCATCGCGCTATCGAGGTATAGGCTGTTGATAACTTCCATATCGTACTCGGTATTCTCGACGGTATCTATCTTCTGAGAGATGCGCTCCATCTCGGTCTTGTCAGGTTGCACAACCATAACATGCGAAGCAAGCATCGTCTTGGGGGGGTCGTCCTTCATGAACCAGTAGGCTCGGGGCATCGCAACACGGCAGGGAGGGAGCTGGAAGAGCTCGTCCATAAGCTGGAGGAGTATACCGTCTGAGTCGAGGGAGATGACGCGATCGTATTGGGTTTGATTGAAGGCGAGGAGTTTGGTGAATGAGTCGGCCCACGTAACTACAAGCAGTGTTAGAAGGCTAACTTCCACCACAAATCGCATTCCCCATGTCCCCACGTCTTACCGTCGTTACCGTTGCGATGTTGAATCTCAATCGGTTGCAATTTGACCTTGTACTCATCACGAGCCTTGATCAAAAGTTGTCCTGGATGGGTGTCCGACTCTTTGGCATCGGGCGCAAGCATGTGGCCAGGATACATCATGACTCGATCCGCGTTGCTGCCAAGACGCTGTAGTGCTTCGAAGATCATGACCGAATTGCAGAGGTAGATCTCATTGGTAACGTATTGGACGTAAGCGAATCGAGGCCAGTCGATACTGTCGCTACCGGTGCTTTCAGTGATGTTCTCGCTATCCTCGTTCTCTTGCTCGTCGTGGTCTTTGCTGGCATTGATGTCCCCTTCCTCAACATCGTCATAATCGCCGTTGCCAGGCTGCTCTTCGTCTGCAAACTCGTCTCCATTATCATCATCATCCTGCGCGTCAGAACTCTCGCTCCCCATGAAAGAAGGACTCCCCGGGTACCCGCCTCGGGTTGCGACAGGACGCTCAGCGCTCTCCGGGGCTCCAACACTGCGATCTCTCCATGTCTCCGGCACGGGCACGTCCGGATAGTCGTACTCGAAAAGGTTGAGCAGAAAGCAGAAAAATATGGAAAGGAAAATGATGCTCGGGAGGAGCCTGAGAAGACGCGACATTGTGGACGGCAGCATGTCGTTCACGGCTACGCTGCAAAGGAGGCCAGCGGAGCCGGGTTTTGGAGATGAACGAGGGAGGCTCGAAAAAACTGGCCTCAGGGAAGGAGGAGGAAAGACATGGCGTGAGACATGGGGGATGAGGTTTCGAGATGCAAGGGGAAGGTGCGATGAGGTGCACCTTCACTGCGCCCGCACATCACGTTGCCTCTGCAGTGGCAGTGACGAAACGTATTGCAGCAAGCGAATCTTAGAGGCAAGGCAATGGTCACTTTTTCCACGAAAAGAAGAAACGCCATCTTGGGTATAGAAGTTCTGACAATGTATTGAATGACCCGGTTTTGCCAATATACCCAAGCTGGCATCCAAAACCTACAATCTGGACGTTGTATTAACCCGGCGCAGACAAGTTGAGTAGGTACTTATCAAGGGAAGATGGGACAAAGGGGTACCGGAGGTTGGCTGGTTTAGGTTCCTCCATTCCAAGGGATAGGATCATAGCATTCTTCGCTTCACCGCAAGAAACATTCGGAATCTGACCCTTCGAATTGGAGTTACAACAAGGAATCCAATGGAAGTCGCCTCCAGTAACCGGGGAGATCACAAACCTCAAACACAAATGCTCACCCACCATACCATAGATAGGCCATCCAGCCCATGCTCAGACGCAAAAAAGGGTATTAATTCACTGGTCTATCATCACTAGTGTAGTATCCCACACTGCTCCCCCTTCAACCTGTCATAATCCTCATAAAACCCCGACCACATCATCCTGTCCGCGCATCGCGGCTTGTCCTCGGTCTCGCGGTCGTCGTCCGGGCACTCTGGCAGCGCGTCCTCCCACTGCTTCTTGGTACGTCCGCGCCATGGCTTGGGCAGAGGCCAGTCGCTAAAGTGCACGAGAAACGCCCGCGACACCTCGCGCATGGCGTTCCACTCTTCGTCCTCGTCGGGCGCCATGTAACGGGAGTGGTCCTTGGACCGGAACTCGCCCGTGAGGAGGGCGATGCGCCGGTGCGGGAGGATCATGGCAGAGTCCTTGAACATGTGGTTGATAACCTCCATGTCAAAGTCTCCCGACTGCAGGGCCTCGTTGATGATCTTTTCGTAGCGCGCCGTGTTGGGCTCGATGAGCATCACGTGGGATCCCAGGACCTGCTTTGCGATCTCGGTGCTCTTCTCGTTGAGCCAGTACGCGCGGGGCACGGCGACGGGGGCCATGGGGCTGAGGAAGTAGTGGTCCATGTTGTTCAGGACGAGAGTGTCAGAGTCAAAGACGAGGACGCGGGTCCATTCGGTGAGGGCGAACGCCTGGAACTTGGTCAGGCTGTCGCGCCAGGTCGAGTCGCCCTTCTGGGTAGAGATGACGTCCATGGGGCGGAGGTTGATGTGAGGGTGGTTGATGCGGATGTTGGCGATGGCCTTGGCGCCCTTGGAGTCCTACAGGACATGTCAGTGCCGATTTATGAGGCGACAGGAATATGTCGCTTGCAGCAGTGTCCTTACTCCTTCAACCCAAGCCTTTGGATGGATCAAGACAAGATCATGTCGCGCTCCATAGCGTCGGAGGAGGTGAAAGTTGATGATCTATGAAGAGGTCAGTCCAATGCGCAACAAACTTGTCGCCTCAAGCCCCGCGACAGTATCGTGAGAGCGAGGTCACTCACCGCATTGCACAAATAATCCAGATCAGTCGCATACTGCGCATAAGCAAACTTGGGCTCAAGCTGCTCAGTCGTCCATGTCGGCATCTGCTCCGTCATGACCGGCAGCGTCGTGTTCTCCGAATACGAAGGCAGACCAGCCGACGAGGAGCCCACACGATCGCGCTTCTGCACCAAGATCGACAGGGTCAGGACAAGGACGAGGGTCCCCGCGGCGCATCCCGCCATGACGCGAAGCAGCCTCGGGGGGATATTGAGTTTCATCTTGGACGTTTTTGCGCGGGTTGCGCGGGTTGCGCGGGTTGAAGATGCTCAGCAATTAGTCGACGTGACTGGCTGTCAGTGCATCAGCCCGGGGGGAACCGGTTTTGTTCTTGTCCGTGCTATATCTTATCTGTTTCTCAGAGTCGTTTCCCCCCCCTAGAAAGGGTCCCGTTGTTTTCGAAAAGTCATATTCCGGCGGCACTGATATTGGGTCCGAAATTCCGCCATTCAGAGGCCCTGCAACGCGACGCGTGGCACGCTTCGGGGCCGTTTTAGAGATGCCAAGACCCGGCGAACCAAGAGTAAAGTTGGCCGACGCTTGTGCTCATCGATCTATGATTCAGTGTCGTTTATTGAGTCATGATTGGGTGGTAGGTTCAGAATAGGCAGGAAAGTCAACGGAGCGGATAAGCACGCTAATAATTTAGCTACTTGACGCACGCTTGTTCTTAGATCTCAGCGTAAGGATCGTAAGTATGTAGTTAATAGGGACCTTGGGAACTTTATATAAAAATTTAATAAAGAATATATTACCTTTAATTATCCCCTCTCTATTTTAGGGTTACTCTTATGTAGTAAGGTAATAAGAAGCTTATAAGGATTTGCTTAGGATCCATAGGTAGGTAACCAGCGTCGTCAAAAATAGCCAAGTTAGTGCTCCTAATATACGACCGCAGAGTAAAGAAAACCTTAACTATATTGGTAGTTACCTATGGAAGATGAAAGAGGCAAAGCTCAGGCCAGTACTCAGACACATCAATGTTCCGTCGAAACCCGCCAGCTCGTGTCCCCGTTGCATCCACCCTGTCATAGACCCAAGGGCCTTCATAGGACTTTGCAGAATCTTTCATGAGAGGCGGTAAAGGCCCAAGGCACTCTATGGGGAAGAGCCAAAACCCAATCGCCGGTTGAGGTGCCTGGTCCAGCTCTTCGCGAGTCTCCTCCGGTGCCAACGCTGACAGCTCCGGCGTCGTCCGATAAGACTCCAATCCTTCGTTCCATTTCACATCTTCCTCCTTGATATATGCCAAGGCGTCGTCTCGGTTGGTTATCTGGGCTCTGTCTTTGCCGTACGTGACCATGAAACGGTATTCAGTCTCCGTCTGTACACCCAAGGCAGCCACCATGCTGACCCAGTCATGAATCGGTCTCCGGCGCTCACCCCAGCCGGCGTGCATTCGCCTCAGGTCTACCTGAATAGGCCTAGGATCGGGTCGCCGGTCGAAACGGGAGGTTGCGGCCATGATGGGCCGCGAGCGGTGGAATTGGCATTGCTTGCCCGCGTGATGCTTGTTCAAGTACATGCGCCCTATTGGCCCCTGCTCCATGAATATGACGTGCTTGAGACGAGACAACACATCACGCAAGAGGGCTTTGTTCTCCTCGTAGACACCTAGGAGCCTGAACCCTGGACGGGGCCCTGTTACATCTATGACCATTCTGAGAAGCCCTACCCTTCTTGGGTCGTGCCTCCAGAGGTCATGCGCAAACTTTACAAAATGTTCAGCTCCTCTCACTTCGAGAGTGTCCAGCTCAGGGTTGAAGTAGAATGTGCCCTCCTCTTCGACCCGGCCGTTCCAATCGTAACGGCAAGGAAGCTGGACTCTGTAGAAGCGTGACGCGTAAGATCGGGACTCGACGTTGATATGGAACACTTTGCTAATGGTCGGCCACTCTGACATGATTATCGTGTAGTTTCTGGTAACATTTGACCAGCGCCAAGGGTCAATGAATGGTACGTATTGGGGATCAGCTCCATGGGAGACAAGGTCAACGCGGATGAAGCGCTCGTGGCGAAGTTCTTGTTCCCAGATCATACATCGAATCTCGGTGGGGAGTCGAGGAAATAGGTGGAATACACCCTCTGCCTTTTTGGGCTTTGGGTTGAAGAGTTGCAAGTGTTGGCCGGATGAAGTCATGTTGGCGACGCTGCGGAGGAGGAAGGTTGCAGATGGCCTGCTAAGTTGTGTGCTGCCATGGATGCCGGCTTTATAGCCAAGAGAAAGACCAAAGTCAACGTGTGACTCACTTTTGACATGTTGTGTTGTGAAACCTTGTTCCAAGTCTGTAAGTGAACATCTGCATAGCTTGCGTACCTAGATGATCTTCAACGCAATAACGGTATTAAACTCTATCTTGTATAACGCCGCAACCTATGAATGGGCAAGCAAGGTAAAAGCATCCATGTTCTTGCATCGACCCTCAGGGACCGCTCAACGAGGCAGACCAGCCCATAACAATCCTCCCCTTACGACTGCTTCTTGGCCTTCTCAGCAGCCTGCACCTTGGCAAACGCCCCAACAGCCTCCCAAACACTCTGAGCCAGCAGCGGCACGGGGATCATGATCCAGATGAAGTTGCAGAAGAAGTAGTACCACCAGAAGTAAAATGTCTCGGGGCGGCAGTAGATGATCTCGAGGACCCGCTCGCTGAAGAAGCAGGTGCCGTAGTAGAGCAGGTTACCGTAGATCTGGCCCAGGCTGATGATGAGTTGCAGAGGGTGCCGAAGCGGGTGGTCCTTGACGATGGTCCAGGCGCAGAGGAACGAGAGCGGGCCCCAGAGGAAGGCCGTGATGCCCTCCATGCACACGAGGAATGAATCTTGGGTGAGGTAGCGCGAGTCGGAGAGGGAGTACTCCTTCCAGAGCTGGGCAAAGATGTGGTCCCGAGCAGCGAGGTCGACAAAGTTGACGGTAAAGTAGCCTGCAGAGGTCAGTATTCTATCAGCGAGAGACGAGTAATTAATTATGCGACATACCCTCAAAGAACAAGTGAATGCATCCGCAGAGCGCAAACCAGAGCGTAGTACCCGTCGCAACCTTGGACAAGGTCCGACCCGACTGCTGGATGAGGAGCAGCGTCACCGCAAAGATGGCAACCGACCCCACGACGAACGAGGCCACGAGGACCGGCGAAGAGAGGGAGTTGGCGGCATAGTGCGCAAGGGGAGCATCCAAGGGAAAGTACGGATGAGAGGGAGCCTTGCCGCTCTCGTTGGCGACGGCGGCGTCGACGATTAATGCGGGGTCTTCCATTGCGGGCTGCGAAGGGTGTTGTCAATTGAGGAGGTGAAATTGGCAAAGTGTGTGTGTATGTGTGTGTGTTGAGATGTAGAGATTGGAGATTTGTCTCTTCTCTGGGCCCGTTGATTATTTATTACATGGTCGAGATTGGACTTAGGTTGTTTGGTTGATCGTCAATACCTAATGTTGTTACCTGCGCAGTATCGTAGGCGAGATTCTTGGCGCTCCGGAAAGTCAAGATCCGGGCTCGTACCATGGCCTTTTTCCACCCCCCGCAGATCCGGCTTCGCACATTGTCAAGCACATCCTTCCCATTGGAAGATCAGCAACCGTTAGCCAGGGGACGGAAGAAAGTGCCATAAAACGGGACCTCCTGCGGCGTACGGTAATTGTCGCTAGCTTTTCGGCGTCCGCGGAGATCGCCTCCACCATGCGTGAATCCTTTGAGGCTCTGCCCTACAGGCTAGGCGGTCAAGGATTCTTCTTGGCCTCGGTTCCCCCTTCTCAGAACGTCACCGTCTCCTGCCGCACTTCCCCAAGCTTGCCTAGCTCTTCTCCCGACATTATCAGCGACAGGTGAACCCGCTTCTCCTCTGCATCGACCATGACCAACGTGTCGCGCACTCTGCCCTTCTCTGGAACTCTTGGTATACCGGCCCAGCTTGTCCTTGCAGGCAGCTGCCCGTCCCCGGTTGACCAGTCCTCCCAAGCCATATCCTCAACCGACACCGGGGACGGAGAGTTTTCCCTCGAAAGGTCGCTCGTGTAATACACCTGTCCTTCAACTTCCATGATCTTCTCCGCCACCACCGCAGCGCCGTCGCTGAACCACATACCCTCCTGTCTCTTGATCTTGTGCAAAAAGGCAATGGCTCTTCGTCTCAGCCACGGATGTCGACACCGCTGGCACGTCATGAACACGGGCACAATCAGACCCGGTTCCAGAGATAGAGGTGATTGCACGTGGTGGGTATTCGGCGTGTTGGACCACAGCAGCTCTGCGAGCGTGAGGATGCGCTCAAAGTACCCAAGGGACTTGTCCCATCGCACCTCATGCCCGTAGCCTCCCGCAGTGACACACATGCGAAGTAGCGTGTGGTAAAGTCTGATGGATAGGGCCCCTATGGCGTTGTGCGGATCGCGGTTCCTCTCAAAGTCCGCCATCTTATGCTCCCACGACGCGATATCCTGCAGCAGATTCTGGACGATGGCCTCTTCACCCTCCTCATCAGCGTCAGCCATCAGTGTCTCTCCCAAAAGAATAAACCTCCTCATCAGGCCAAACAGCGCCGTTCCAGCCTGTGCATAGCTCTCCAGCCGTTCTACTTGACGCATCCGAGTGTCAATGTACACCGATCGTGGAGCGTTGTCGTAAGCATACGGAGCGCTAGAGTCGGAAAATGTCATGGCTTGTAGGTCGAGCCGTGTTAGAATCTCGGCTGCGCTCATGGTTGCTGCGCCGGTACCAGCCTGCTTCAACAATCGGTGACCAGCCGTGATGTGAACCTGACTCTCAGACCAGCGGCCCATCATGTTGGTGATGGAGACAAGCGCGAGACTTAGTGAGAGAAGTCTCGTTGGGTCCTTGACATCCTGAGCATACGACACTGCGCGCGCATAGCTCTGATGCGCCTGTGACAAAAGCCCTTGCCTATTGTGATGATGCCCCTGCCAGAAAAGCTCATGCCGCTGATGAAGAGCCCCCAACGCAAGCGTAGCATGCCACACAGCAGGCTCACTATGCGCCAACTGAAGCAATTCCCGTGTCCAGAACCGCGACGGGATAAACGAGGCCGTCGACGGTCCCGTGAGGTTCCGAAACACGTCAAACAGAGACATGCTACTCGGCGTCGGCGAGTGACTCCTGTGCCGTGGATACTGAGAAAGAGCCTGCGAGATGGGCCCGACGACAGAGAGCTGCCGCGCGGCGTCGGCGAGTTGGCGGCGCGTTACGGTCGAGTCCTCGGGGAGATATCCGTCGCACTGACGCTTGGATTTGAGGCATCGCTGGCATGAGGGTTTTCCCTCGTCGCACTTGACGCGGCGGATGCGACATGTGATGCATCCTGTTCCTGATTTGCGCGGCATGTCGACGTGTGTAGGAAAGATCTAGCATTGACATCAAGTTTGTTCGTCGTCGCTGGCTGAGATTAGAGTGATAATATGAAACCCAAGTTGGAATGGGGGCAGCGTGGCCGCCCCCCGTAGACTATCGGTTTCCCGCTTAGCGGGCTGATGGATTTGGTGGCTACCTAGAAATCATCACGACCAGCACAGCCGCGGACGCGTATGCCAGGCACATTGAAGAATTGAAGGATCACGCGATGCTACCTTATTCGTTATTTGAACGTTTTAAGCGAGGTATTATCCCGCCCTGTCAAAGGCCGAATTGACTCACAGACCTTCGATGCTACATGTTGGCTGCCAGTTCAATTGCTACATCTCATTGGTCCTCAGACCGTCTACTCCAGCTTGCTCAGCCCTACCCGGGGCAGGGGGGCTTATGAAAAGCTTCATCGTACAACGTGTAATAGAAGCCAAAACGAACACCATCAAGGTAACTGGGAAGCTTTATCCTTTAGGTTTCTGCCTTTTAGGAACCGAACGCTGGTCACCTGGACGTTAAACTCTGGACTTGCGGTCATCCCCCATGACAACAACAGTTAATTGCAGTCAAAGTTTTCTCTCTGTAACTCATCCAAGTTGCCCAACAAAGGTGAGTCAGTAGGTAAACAAACAATCCCAGGTTCAAGAGTATAAGAAACCCGCCTGCGCCCTGAAACGTGACGTTTCAGACACCACCAGAACATCCATCCTTCAGAACACAACCACAAGATCTTCACTTCAAAAACCATCCAATCATCACTCTTCAGAACACACCACAAGATACACACTCATCTCGTCGTATCACACTTACACCATGTCTTTCAACCAACTTCCTTGCGAGCTCCGGTTGGACATTTGGGAACGCTGCCTGACAATGCAAGAGGACCGATACCTCATCCTCGGCGTGTCCGCCGACATGGCCGTGTCTCATCACCCTTCCAGCCCAACCGCAGAGCAGGTGGTCGTCGGAGGCAGCTTCACCCCCGCCTGGCCTGAACATGCCCTCCCCGTCTACCCAACCGAGTCCCAGGTGACAGTCAATGCCCTCGGCGCACTCTGCTTCGAGTCCAGAGAAGTTGTCCTGAAGCACTACCCCGACCGCATCCGCCTCGAGAAGAGCACGAGGGTTCTGGGAGACTGCGCTCGACTCGTCCACGACTATGACGCCTGGAAGAATGCGGGATGCAGACCCCAGCAGCTCTATCTGCGGTGCAACTTGAAGACCGACGTCCTCTGGGCGAATTCTGCAGCTACCCGAAAAATCCACAGCCACGGTCCCGCGGATTTCGCGCTCGGTGTCCATGAATTAATCACGCAGGCACCATGGGGCCCTGTGAGAGCCGATGTCTTCAGGACTACTCTGAAATCATTTCGACATGCGGTGGCGGTGATGCCGCTGCAACCCCGTCGTCTCCCTAACCCGCATCGGATCCAGGACTTGCTCGTGGGGATGCCTCTGCTCGAAACCCTATGCGTTCAGCCTGGCCGAATCCCAGAGCCGTGGAAGAGGAAGGCCAGAATTACACCAGGGCCTGACCGCGCTGAGACTATCTATAAGCCTTTGAAGTATCGGTTTCTCGGCTCCGCTTACTACACCATGACATCGGCTGCGATTTACAACATTGTCAAACAGTTCCAGCAGAGAGGTCTGGCTGACCACACCAGGGTGTTCTATGATCAGTTAAACGCAACACTGGAAACACGAAACTTGAGGGAGCATTCCCAGGCCGTGACCGCCCTGGAACTCCGTGAGTGGCCGGCCAAGGAGGAGCTCAAGGAGATGGAGCCCGAGCAGCGCGCCACCAGTCTGTTTTATCCGGATCTATTCCTGCTGGTTGCGAGCTATCAAGAAGGATTCAGCCGAGGGAACGATGAGGGAACGTGGATCACTCGTTAGTCGTTAGATTTTGGGTATCAGTCTATAATTACACTCTCCATCAACTTCTTCTTTGCCCGTAAAACCGCCGCGTGCTGCTTTGTGTGATATTTGACGTCGTCTGGGTAAAGCGGGTTCCAGACCGTGTTGCAGACCTTGCACTCGGAGAAGGGTGCCTGTGATGAAATGTTGAGGGTTGTCTGAACGGTCTGCGGTGGTTTTGAGGTTGGCTTCTTCGGCTTCGTCATGTTTGTGTCCGTTGTGTGCTGGTTCGAAAGAGTTCCATGACGCTCCTTCAAGGGTGATCTCGCAGATCCCTTGCCATTCTCCTCTCCATTCTCCTCCATATTCTCATCGTCTTGAGCATCGCTTTCTGACTCTTCTTTGTCCATCATAGGTAATGATCTACCACGGAACCGCAGTATTCGTGGCCTTCTCCGAGGTGCTATCCGGGGGGGTTGAGGAGGGGAGGACGGCGGTGTTGACTCAGGTTGCGGCTCGTCGCTCTTTGGGCTGGGGGCGATAGTAGAGGATGACGAAGAAACAGGTTTAAAGAAGTTCAGGATTGATCCCTTCTTTACGACATCTTTGGCCGATTTGATTTCGCCCGCTGTGGGTTCGGCGGAGTCTTTACTCCCAACTGTCACAATCTTAGGGAGTGATGGCGGATCCGCGCCATCGTTCTTGGAGTTTTGTGTATTCGCAGATGTCTCTCCTGTCGAGATGCGCCGCTTTTTCGGACTGGGTTCCCTGGGCGAGTTCTCTCGGGTTGTACTGCGTTTCCCGTATGTTCGTAGTGGTTTGGCGCGCATTCGCGATCCAGAAGGCGCTGAGCTGTTGGTCCTGGGAAGGGTTAGACTCGAGGCCATCCATTAAGGGGTAGAGCTGTTGGATCGACATACATTGTGACAGTCCTCTTCTTTGTTGACGAGCTGCCATGCTTGTGGTCCAATGAAATGGAGTCGTGAACTTCGCGTCGCACAAATTCCGCGTTGATGTTTGTGTTGAAGAAGCCGAAGACGGCTTTTGCACGATCAAGTTCGGATATATAGTTAAAAAGAAGAAAGCGAGTGCTTGAAGAAATAATGACCCGACGAATCCTCCCCGAATGCAAAGTCTCGACAAGGTTGTTGCTCTTGGACAATGATGTGAAGGTTGAAGGCCCCACCACTCGACGCGTCGAGTCGCGTCTGGCGCGTAATCACATGCATCCCTCCCACCTTGGATCGAGCCATGATATCACCCCAGTCTGCAGAAATCATGACTTACTCATTTCTAGATGTTTTGATACTAGCACTATGATAAAAATCCATACCAATTGAATCAATCACAAGGTCTGCAGTATGGTGCACACTACTGGGCGCTCAGTGTCACTCTCACCGTGTACGGCGCAATGGAGCATAGGTAGCTTCAACAGTTTGAAGCCTGCTTAGCTTCCAGGTTGCTAGAAATGCTTCTTAAATCCCCCATCCTCATGTATCGACCTTCTGTTCTGGCCTCCTTTTCCTAACCGTATCATTGTCATCCCCCTCCTTCTCCTTGATCAACACCGTCTTCTCATCTTCCGCGCCGTCATCCTTGCCCACAACCCAACTCTCCAACACCTCCTTAACCTCCCTCACCTTGCGATCCTTCTTCTTCCCCTCCTCCATCCTCCACATGTACCCCGAGTACACCGCAACCTCTGCAATGGCGACAAGTATGCTGCCCCCCAGCGTCAGGAACAGCCTTGACGGCAGGCTCCACCACCGGGCCACGATCCACAGGGTGCCCGCCACGCCCGCGATGCTGACGAGGAAGTTGATGATGAGCGTCACTTGTCGGTGCACCTCGTTCATCTCGGCATCCTCGTCGCCAATGTCTGCGGCAGAGGTGGGCTTGTTGGCTTCGGCAAAGGCGGAGGCGGTTGAGTGGGAGAAGCGGTTGTGGAAGGTCTCGAGGTGGGGGACGGGGTTGATCATTCGTTCGTAGGCGCGGGCTTCTTCTTCGTGGCGGAGGCGGGCCATGAGGGCTTTGTATTGGGGCGACTGGAGTTGTCAGGAGAAGTGATTGTAGATGGGAAGCTGAACTTACGGGTTCTGGCTTGGGAGGCGGAGGAGGGATGTAGACGGATGCGCCGCGGAGGAGCTGTTCGAGGGTGCAGGTTGAGTTGCCTTGCGCTCTGAGTTTCTTCCAGAGATTGACAATCTGGCCGTGGGATATGGGTTTTCCGATTTCGGGGTCGTCCAATGATGGTTCTTGGGGTTTCTGCGAAGGGGTGTCTGTTTCGTTGTCGTCATGATGAGCTTCGAGAGCTTCTGGTTCGGAGGCTTCATGGATCGCCAGGGCCTCCACGATGGAGGGCGTTATTGTAAGTAACACCATGGTGTTGTCCAACAGATGCGCGCAGGATAGAATCTGTATTTCGACTCGAAGCTAAGAGCGCCGGCCGTAACCTGACAGCTGCTTTGTTATGTCGAAGCCTGCGTTGTCGCAACGAACATACATGTGTCTAGAGGTAGCAGGCATCCCTATAACCCAGGCGCCTCAATCACCAAAACCCCGGTGCGTCAGCGTGTTTATCCGCTGACGCCCTAGCTCCAACGGCCCCGTAGCAAAAGGTCAGATCGGATCAATCACAGCTCCCCATTCCATGAGTTCCGTCGGGTGCTCGCCGGACGGATCCGCAAACACCCCGGCCAGGCTTAGCAGGCACGGCCAAAGCTGGCTCGCTCGATCCATTGGAAAAAAGTTTGGAGAGGTCCATCAGGTCCCGCCAGGTCGAGAATAGCCAGAAAATTCCCAGCAACCGACCAAACGAGAAATATCCCTCGCGGTTCCTCGATTGCCGAGCGACCGACTGACGACTCTTTTCCGAGGAACGAATTGCTCTTTTTGTCGAATGCGGATATATACTCGAGAGCTTCATCGTTCCTCCTCCCCCTCCTCTTCCGATATTAATACTCCGACTTTGCCTGCGCAGACGCCGTGATGCAGCTCCGTCCGGGGGCCTCGGTGGTGCGCGATGCCTTGGTTAGACAATCGATGATGACGAGGACGGCCTTGACGGCTTCGGCTGCCTCGAGGGCGCCGGCGTGCGTGCTGTGCAGACAGTTGACCGTCGGTCGAGGTCCCACGAGGATACACAGAGCCGCTCTGCACACCAGTCCCCGAAGAGACTCGGCGTGGGCTGCCGCCGTCCAGGTCGCCTCTAACGTCGTGGGCAACGTCGTCAAGAAGGCCGCAAAGGACACGATGCACGTTGACCCTCTCCGGACCGTGGCCAAGGAGATGAAGTTCCTCACGGGCAACATCCGCAAGCTCCTGGGCTCCGGCCACCCGTCGCTCGACCGAGCCGCAAAGTACTACACCCAGGCCGAGGGCAAGCACGTCAGGCCCTTGATCGTCCTGCTCATGAGCAGGGCCACCTACCTCTGTCCCAAGGCACCTCTCACGGCTCCCACGCCCACCAGCCGTGGCATTGACACCTCGATATCTCCCGTCCAGATCCTCGCCGACATAAACCCTTCATCCCAGCCGCTCTCGAACGTCGAGCCAGAGGTGCCCGATGCTAACTCAGATATTCTCCCCAGCCAGCGACGCTTGGCTGAGATCACGGAGCTGATCCACACGTCCTCGCTGCTTCACGACGACGTTATCGACCATTCCATCTCGAGACGAGGTTCGCCATCAGCCAACCTGGAGTTTGGCAATAAGATGACTGTTTTGGCTGGTGACTTTATGCTCGGTCGGGCATCCGTTGCGCTCGCTCGCCTCCGCAACCCCGAGGTTGTCGAGCTGCTGGCCACCGTCATCGCCAATCTCGTCGAGGGCGAGTTCATGCAGCTCAAGAACACGGAGCGTGACGAGCGGAACCCCAAGTGGTCCGAGGAGACGGTCAGCTACTATCTCCAGAAGACGTACCTCAAGACCGCCTCGCTCATCTCCAAATCGTGTCGGGCGGCGGCCCTACTGGGCAACTCGGACGCCGTGACGGTGGACGCGGCGTATTCATACGGACGCAACCTGGGGCTGGCGTTCCAGCTGGTGGACGACCTTTTAGATTACACGCAGAGCGCGACGGACCTGGGCAAGCCTGCGGGGGCGGATCTGGAGCTGGGCTTGGCGACGGCGCCGCTGCTGTTTG
Organism: Fusarium illudens; assembly: GCA_013623515.1. Taxonomy (NCBI): domain Eukaryota; kingdom Fungi; phylum Ascomycota; class Sordariomycetes; order Hypocreales; family Nectriaceae; genus Fusarium; species Fusarium illudens. The sequence continues at coordinate 12,365 of JABFEX010001290.1, read as the reverse complement.
CATGGAAGCAGATGCCAGAGCTCGGAGCACTCGTTGGCCGCAAGTTTGAGAAGGAGGGTGACGTCGAGAGGGTAAGCTTAGTGCATTTCGATTTGTTTGCTGGTTCGACGAATCACGTCGCTTTTCGTTCTGCATATCATGCCTCACAGGACCATTGAGAGACGATGCTAACCGGTGGGTTGTAGGCACGTGAGCTGGTGCTCCAGAGCAACGGCATTGAGCAGACGCGGGCTCTCGCGCAAGAGTACGTGGACAAGGCGATCGCATCGATTGCGGATTTCCCCGATAGCGAGGCCAAGGACGGCTTGATCGAGATGGCACACAAGTCGCTGAAGCGTCAGAAGTGAGGAGGAGGCTATCCAACGGAGAAGGAGGCGGATGGATGGGCCCATCCGCCGTGTAAAAATAACGACATCAACTATTATTTCCTGTGACGAGACACGGCAAAAGAGAGATGAGACGGGCTGTTACTGGTGGGCTGGGATGAACACGGTGTATGGTTGTCCTTTTTTGCTTGTCTAGTCTTGTTTCCTTTTGCCTTTGGTGTCTTTGACGAGAGGCGCGAGAGTGATGTATGCATGACTGTACCTGTACGACTTTGCCGATTACAAAACTGCGTATAAACTGACCACCTATCAATACGGAAGAAAGGGAACGATAAGTTTAAACGAGGAAGCCTTGATGATGGAATGTGGTTAGATCTTGCTCTTGTACGAGAAAAAGGATATGTTCAACTCTTTTGATTGATTTTGATCGAGTAATGCTGAGGTGTTGAGAGTGATGTCCCGAAGAGTGAAGAAAAAAATGAGACACCAGCCAGTATCCAGACAGAGGTAATATAAAGAATCAAACAATCCCTCTAAGGATAAACCTTAAGTAGAAGAATAATTATAATAAAATATGTATAAGACTTCTGAGTATTATCTTCATACTACTTTTTATATTATCTTAGTATTTTTATATAAATCCCTATGTTATATTAAGGAGTAATTTTTAAGAAGAATTAGGTACTTCGCCTTCTTTATTCTTGACCGGGCTGGGTGAGAAGATGTAACTCCGCGGAGGACTATCAGTTAAGAGACTAGAACGAAACCGAAACGGAAACATGGCGATCCGAGTGCATTACTCGATAGAATCGTGCCTACGGCGCAAAGAATAAGCTGAGCCGGTCTTTTGAATGATGTCTGCTGACAGCGTGAGCATCCATCCTCATGCAATCCATGCCATGATCCAACAACCCTCATTCCTCCCACAAGGCCTCGACCAGAGACCCTGACCGCTCAACGCCATCGTAGACCCCGAATAGCCTCAATAGCGTCGTAGAGAAAGCCATGCCCCCCCGGTCCGAGCACGGAATCCCCAACATCTTTCCCATCTGGTTCGTAGACGAGCATCTCATTACTCGATGGTTACTCGATGGAATCACACACGCCGCCGGCGGTGAGGGGCCCTGATTGGTTGGGGCATTGACGGTACCCGGCCGAGTCCGATGGACCCTGGTTTTTTTCTCAGACTCGTGTCAAGCTTTGTGTAAGTGGGCCGGTCCGGCTATGGCTGATAAGCAGGATTCCGGCTTTTCGGTTTCTGCTGAGCGAGGCCATTCGGACTGAACAGGGGAGAGTGATTGGAAGGAAGGGTATTTTGATCGAATAAGAGAAAACGCTAGGGCCCTCTTTGTCCCCTTGATCAACCCCGCAAAGAACCGATGGCGGGGGGGGAGGTCCTTGCGGCAGGAAGATAAGAAAGAAGCCATCGCCGGACTCTGGGGGTGGCTTTTTCTGAAGGCGCCCAGGTTCAAATCCGACAACACTCGTTGCCCTTTGTCTTGTTATATCTTGCCTCGGCACGGATACTGTTGAGCCGACCTTTGTTGTCCGATAAGAGAAAAAGAGCCAGTGGTTGTTCCTGATCTCACCCTCCGTTGTTATCGCTCAGTAGCCACACCCCACCATCCCGCCGGCCCAGTTCCCGTTGGAGATAAGAAAAAGTCCCGACGAATCGACGACTCGGAGGTAGAACTGCTGCTGCTACCTGCTTTCCCCGGATTGTGAAGTGACTGGGGCCTTTCTGACTTTTCCTGCGTTTTTCTCTTTTCCTTTCTTTCTTCCTTCTCTTTACCCTATCCTTCATTTTCGGCTTCTTCGACTCGGCTCTCTTCACTCACCATGACGGCTTCCAACACTCTTCAATCGATCGAGGGACCCGTCTCTGTCCTCGTCTCTTCCCGAGTCGTCGTCACTCTCCCTGATGATTCTCTCGTCGTCACACCCGCTACCGTTGTCGTGAGCCCCGTCACCGGCAAGATCATTTCAGTTATCCCCGAGATTCTCCCCTCCTCTAGCTTCCCACCCGGCACCGAGTATGTCGACCACAGCCCCAAGCTCCTCTTGCCAGGCCTCGTCGACGCTCATGTTCACCTCAACGAGCCTGGCCGTACTGAGTGGGAGGGTTTCTGGACTGGCACTCGCGCAGCTGCCAGCGGCGGTGTCACCACTGTGGTTGACATGCCGCTGAATGCGATTCCCCCGACGACGACACTCCACGGTTTTGAAGAGAAGCTCAGGGCCAGCCGAGGCCAGTGCTGGGTCGATGTTGGCTTCTACGGCGGTGTTATCCCTGGGAATGCGGAAGAGCTGAAGCCTCTGGTGGATGCTGGTGTTCGAGGATTCAAGGGCTTCTTGATCGAGTCAGGCGTAAGTGCAGCCAGTAATATGGGTATGATAAAGGCTGACTCGCATAGGTTGATGAATTTCCGGCCATTTCCGCCAAGGATGTCGCCCTCGCCATGGAGACCCTCAAGGACACACCGACGACGCTCATGTTCCACGCCGAGATGATTCCTCCCATCGCAGAATCCGTCGGCGACGCAGTCCAGGCCTCGGATGCACCTCTTGCGCCAACTGGAGAACTCACCGCGTACAAGACCTTCCTCGAGTCTCGACCTCCGGCGTTCGAGACATATGCCATCGAGGAGATCTTGAGCCAGGCACACATCGCCCCTTTGCTTCACCTACACATCGTTCATCTCTCGGCGACGCAGTGTATCCCTCTCCTCAAGGCGGCTCGCGCATCTGGCATCAACATTACAGCCGAGACGTGTTTCCACTACCTTGGTCTCACGGCTGAGGAGATCGAGAAGGGTGACACGCGACACAAGTGTTGCCCGCCAATTCGGGAGGGCAAGAACCGCGATGGTCTCTGGGAGGAGCTTGTGGCAGAGGACTCGTGTATCAGAACCATTGTATCGGATCACTCACCTTGCACACCCCAGCTAAAGCTACTCCCCCAGCACCTTGAGAGCGAGCGACCTGTCATACCACACAAGGATTCCGGTGTTGACATGACGCCCCCAGAGGGTGAACAAGACGAGGGTGTCAAGGAACAGAGCCGCGGTGACTTCTTTGCTGCATGGGGAGGCATCTCTTCTGTAGGACTCGGACTTCCGATCCTCTACACGGCAGCCAAGAAGCGCGCCGAGTTCTCGCAGACTCCCAGCATCACCGACATTGTCCGACTCTGTTGCCAGGCCACGGCTGCGCAAGTTGGTCTTTCACACCGCAAGGGTGCTCTGAAGGCTGGAATGGATGCCGACATTTGCGTGTTCGACGACGCGGACGAGTGGACGTTTGCACAGGGCGACATGCGGTGGAAGAACCGTTGCTCGCCGTGGGAGGGCCACGAGTTCACCGGGCGCGTCAAGGAGACGTGGCTGCGCGGCAAGAAGGTGTTTGAGCTGGGCGCCGGAAATGGTGGCTTCATTGCAGGAAAGCCATCGGGCGAGTCGATCACGGAGAAGCGGACAATTTGATAGCCTTGATGGCTCGGTGATGGCCTATGATTGATGAAGAAGTTTCCGGTCAAAACTAATGGATAGACAACACGGCGCATCGGAGCAAGGGGCAAAGAAACAACAAATAAAACGGATAGAGGCAGGTTCTTGGTTTTTGTTTCTCTTTGGCAAGGTACATAGACGATTTAATGATCAGAAATTGATGAGATGATGGCGTCATTTCGAGGTGATGTTGGTGTTGTACGAGTCAAGTTTGTTCACGTGGTGAAGAAAGTCACGATGGAGGTTGGAGAAATTGTGGGGTTGAAGATGCCGTCGGCAGTTGAATGCGTCTCGTTAAACGACCGTTAGAGAATCGTAGAATTATCCAAGACATGCATTTCGTTATCCAGGGGTCATCCTGTTGTTATCGGTGCATTAATTTGGATAGTGGTACCGGAAGAATCTCCATTTTGGTTGGCCGAGCAGTGGTCTGGTGATGGCTTCACGAACGACATCGATCATGTTCAAAGGAGCAGCCAAATACTCCGTACTCAACTGTGTGCTATCAAGAATAACCAATTATTTTCCTTCTTGTACCTCCCTATCCACCACGCCTTTAAAGTTTTATGCATATCTAAAACACGTTTGGCAAGATACCTCGCAAGCATTCGCACATGTTACAGAGCAAGTACCTCAAACAGTCACATCAGATCTCGTTCCCTACATGCTGCACCCGAGATCCAATCTCAGTGATGCCCCCGCCCCCACCGCCATTCTGGAAAAGGCTCGAGTCGCGAATAAAATACGATGTCGCAAATGAAGTTCAAGAGCCCGGACCTCGCTTACAACCCCCAAGTACCGAATGGAGCAACACGGGGCGTCCATCGTCTGCACGCGCCGCTGCTGCTGCTGGGGTAAGGCAGGGCAATACATATATGAATCCGGACGGACACGTTCTGGTCGGCCGAACTTGCATGATCGGGTTCTAAGCGAGCTGCAAGCCGTTACATGGCGCATGCTTCGTTTCGTAGCCGAGGGGAAACTTTAACGGAAGCGAAAGGAAATGGCTGCCAGGGATCGATGTTGGCTTGATTAGCGAGGGCGGTTTTTTGTATTTGTTGACTGCAAGGGAGCTCTGTCGAGTTTGGGGGTATATCGTGCCATTTCGACTGCCCCTGAAGACGGGAAGGATGGATGGATGCCTTCTAATGGGTTCATTACTGAGAAGTCGATGTTGGAGCTATTGATTTCGTCAATGTACCTACCTACGCTAACATGAATAATATCTTATGCCAGCAAAGAAGGCATAGAAAGGCATATCAAAGTATTACAATGTCAGACACAGTCACAGCCATACTACGTTGCCAACCACCTCCATCATGCGCCTTTGACACCTCCCTCTTTGTCCCTAGACCGCCCATGCTCCTCTCGGGAAAGCCCCATTCCGAGCTCATCTCCCTCCTCCTCATCCACGTCAGCGCCTCGAGAAACCTCCATCCCACCACCACCAACAACAAAAACCACCAATCGCACCAACCAAGGCGTCCCCCCCAAATCTCGGTCGGCCCTTTGACAGCGCCCCCCCGGCTTCTGGATCTCTTCTTGGCGGCGGACGGTCTTTTTGGCGAAAGGACCCCGCGCCCTTCGGTTCGGCGGCAGATCTCCACCGTGCCTAGCGGCCGTCACCTCACTTTCTGGACCTCGCCTAGAAAGGATGGAGCTCTCGACGGCAAATAGGACCCCGGCGGCGGGTATTTGCCATGACCTCGTTTACTTTTTATTGTTCCATGTCGGTCGAATCATATGAAATGTCTGCCTCGTCCGTGTGAAGTCGAGACTTGGCATCCTCTCTCTCTCTATCTCTCTGCACAGATCATGTGCTGCGGCGTCATAGACTGATTACAACCCACACGCTGCATTTCACATTTCACAGCCTACCTATCCAAAAGCCTCGATCTGCAAGTTCAGTTTGCTTCGACTCCAGCAGCAGCCATAATGTCCCGAGCTTGGACCAACAGATAATACCGTTGTTGACCTTTTGCCACAAAGATGCCCCATCATGACCCGTCCAACGCCGTCGACATCGAAAAGATGGACATGGCGAGCTCGTTGGACACATCGATAGAACCTGGTTCTCAGCAACGAGACAGCCGGCGTTTCTCTCTATCTGGCGCTGGAAACATCTCTCTCGACGATGTACAGGCCGTCCAGGTCCAGCTCCGCGACCTTGCAGTGTCGGTTGATACTGCACCATCATGGGTCGAGCCAGCGACGTACCCGCAGCTTTTTGCGAACAAGTTTAACACCAGCCCCAAGATGAAGCCGCTGCTTCACTCGGTGAATGCAGATATCCAACCAGGGACATTGACTGCCATCATCGGAGGGAGTGGTTCAGGAAAGACGACACTCCTCAACACAGTCGCCGAACGAGTCATGAGCCCCAGGCTGAGCCAAGACGGTATCGCTACTTTCAACAACGAGGTTGGAGTGCATAACGTGCGCCATGCCTACGTCATGCAGCAGGATATCTTGCTCCCGACCCTCACCGTTAGGGAGACGTTGAAGTATTCGGCCGACCTGAGACTTCCGCCGTCGACCACTGCCGAAGAGCGAACCAGAGTGGTGGAGGAAGTCATTCTCGAGCTTGGTCTGAAGGAGTGTGCCAATACCCGGGTTGGAAACTCCCAGCATCATGGGTGTTCTGGTGGCGAGAAGCGACGGACCAGCATCGGCGTTCAACTGCTGGCCAACCCATCGGTCCTCTTCCTCGACGAACCGACCACGGGCCTCGACGCTACAAGTGCTTATCAACTCGTCCGAACGTTGAAGAAGCTTGCTCAAAAGGGCCGAACCATCATCACAACCATTCATCAACCTCGGTCCGAGATCTGGGATCTCTTTGACAGCTTGATCGTCCTGACCAAGGGCAGCCCCGTCTACTCGGGTCCCATCAAGGACTCTGTCCCTTGGTTTGGAGATCTCGGCTTTCAGCTTCCGCCATTCGTGAACCCGGCCGAGTTCATCATCGACATTGCCGCTGTTGATAACCGCACACCCGAGTTGGAACAAGAGACAACTGCTAGAGTTGAGCAGCTGAAGAACGCATGGAACCAAGAAAGCGAAAAGCGATTTACACCGCTCGACAAGTCCATCGATGTCCGACGCCGTAAACGAAACAAGCGTGCAGAGAAGCATGCCGGCTTCGCGAGACAGCTAACTGTTCTGACCGATCGCACTCTCAAGGTAACATATCGCGACCCGTTGGGGATGATGGCTTCCATCATGGAGTCCATCTTCATGGGTCTCGTGACGGGTTATCTCTTCTATGACCTCGGTCGTGATCAACCAGGCATCCGATCTCGACAAGGTGGACTGTACACTGCAGCCGGTCTCCAAGGCTATCTCATCCTCATCTTTGAGGTGTATCGCATGACCATCGACATTCCCACCTTTGACCGCGAATCTTCAGAGGACTGTGTTGACGCTCTACCCTACGTCCTCTCCCGAAGACTGGCCCGAATGCCGACAGAAGATGTCCCCGTGCCGTTTTTCTTCTCTGTGATTCTCTACTTCATGGCCGGTTTCGACCGCGATGTGGAAAAGTTCTTCATCTTCTTCGCTATTAGTCTCTTGACCCAGTATATCGCTGTGACCTGCGCCATGACTTGTGTGGCCGCGGTTAGACACTTTCCTGGGGCGAGTTTGATTGCGAATATGGTGTTTACTTTGCAGAGTATGGCGTGTGGCATGTTTATTCAAGTCAACAGCATTCCGGTATACGTGCGATGGTTGAAGTGGATTACTTATACGGTATGCTCTTTGACCTGCCCTGCGCTCTTGTACTGACAGAACTAGTTCTACGCCTTTGGAGCATATTCTGGGAACGAGTTTGAGGGCAACTTTTACGACTGTCCCTACCCCGGCGGAGAATCCGACCCAAGGTGTAAGCAGTTCACGGGCAAATACGTGATGGAGTCACTCGGTTTTCCCAGCAATTGGGTTGCTCGCCCTATCATTGTCATGGTGGCTTTTGTCGTCTTCTTCCTAGCACTCTCAACAATTGGGCTACACTTCTTCAAGGTTGAGATGACGATCGCCCGTCCTCGTGTTTCGGATACCGACTTGTCCGCCGGCAAGGAGAAGATGGCTGCGAGGTCCATCACTGATGTGCGCGCCATTGATCTGGGACTTGACAAATTCGCCTTGAAGATTGACAAAAGGAGCGCACTTGGGAAGAAGCTACCAACCAAAACGATCCTCAACCCCGTAAACGCGACCTTTGATGCTGGCGTTTTGAACGTAATCATGGGTCCGTCAGGAAGCGGCAAGACGTCGCTTTTGAACGCCATGGCTCTGCGGCTGCGAAACTCGATGGGCACCAAGTATCGTCCAGCTGGAAAACTCACCTTTAACGGCGCTGTTCCCTCGGATTCGGTCATCCGGTCTGTCTGCTCTTACGTCTGCCAGGATGATGACGCTTTGTTGCCGTCCCTCACAGTCCGCGAGACACTTCGGTTTGCTGCTGGGCTTCGTCTTCCGTCGTTTATGAGCAAGGAAGAGAAGAACCGCCGAGCTGAAGATGTGCTACTCAAGATGGGATTGAAAGACTGCGCCGATAATCTTATCGGTGGTGAACTGGTCAAGGGCATCTCAGGAGGAGAGAAACGTCGTGTCTCGATTGCTGTCCAGGTGTTGACCGACCCTCGCATCTTGCTTCTCGACGAGCCGACATCAGGACTTGATGCCTTTACGGCGAACTCCATCATGGAAGTGCTCCAGGGACTTGCCAACGAAGGCCGAACTCTCATCCTCACGATCCACCAGGCTCGATCTGACCTGTTCAGGGAGTTCGGTAACGTGCTTCTTTTGGCGCGGGGTGGTTCGCAGGTTTACTCTGGTCCTGGGAAGGACATGCTTGGGTATCTGGCGCGGCATGGCTATGAGTGTCCTCAGCACACGAACCCGGCAGACTTTGCGTTGGATATGATTACGGTTGACTTACAACAGGAAGAGCGGGAGGCCGAGTCTCGTGAACGAGTGCAGAGGCTGATTCAAGATTGGAATGAGGATGGAGTTTCGAGGAATGGTCGGCTTCCTGATATTCGAGAGCGAGACGAAGTCAACGAAAAGGCAGACACTCTCGAAGAAACAGAGAAGCAGAATCTGCACCCGACGGCTCTGCTACAAGACAAGTCAAAGCATCAGACTCCTCCACGACGGTCCTTCAACAAAGCCAACCTCTCGACTCCTGCTGAACTGGGAGCCCTCATCCGCAAACGAGCCTCCATTGCGACTTCGCTCCCTCTACTCCTCCACCGCGCCATCATCAACACCCGTCGTCAACCCGAGCTCATCATGGCCCGTCTCATGCAAGTCATTGGCTTAGCTATCGTGCTTGCCCTGTTCTTCGCCCCCCTCGACAACGACTACTACTCAGTCCAGAACCGAATGGGTTTCGTCCAAGAAATTGGTGCTTTTTACTTTGTCGGCATGCTGCAGAACGTCGCCGTGTACCCCAGCGAACGAGACGTCTTCTACAGGGAAGACGACGATGGGGTCTACAGCGTCGAGGCGTTCCTCGCGTCCTACACCATCCTCGAAGTACCGTTCGAGATCGTGAGCTGCCTGGTCTTTGGCGTCCTCGGTGCTATCGCCGTCGGCCTGCCCCGGACGGTGACCATGTACTTTGTCTGCGTCTTTTCGTGCTTTGGCATCGTCTCGTGCGGCGAGAGTCTGGGTATCATGTTCAACACGCTGTTTGGCCACACGGGCTTTGCCGTCAACGTCATGGGCATCTTCCTCTCGGTGGCAAACAGCATGGCGGGTGTCCTGTCCATCGACATGCCCGAGCTGTTCAAGGGGTTCAACTATCTCTCGCCCATCCGCTACGCCACGCGTGCTGTTGCTCCGTACTCGTTGAAGGGGGTTGAGTTTACGTGTAATGATGCGCAGCGGCTGCCTAATGGGAGGTGTCCGATCGAGACGGGGCAGGACGTGCTAGAGCTTTACAGGTTTGACGTTGATCCGGTTGTGAATTTGGGTATCTTGGCGGTTTGTGTGGTGGTTTATCGGGTTTTGGCTTGGGGGTTGTTGAAGGCTATGAGGAAGCACTGGAAGGGGAGGAAAGGGGAGAAGAAGTAGAGAATACGGTTGAAGTTTCTGGGAAGAAGCTTTTTAGAGCGTACATGTCACCATGTATTGTATCTAGAATGTAGGTTTATATGTGTGTCGGTACCTAGTCCAGGGACACTGGAACTGCCTCATGAACCAAGTCGGCGAATACAGTCTTTTGCTTTCTATAGATGGCAGTTGTAAACACAAAACTCCAATATAGGGAGTACTGTTCAGTTCCAAGGCTGTTTTATTTCTATATTGTACGAGACTGCTCGAATCCTAGCGGGCACTTGCTCTATCTTTGCTCATATGACAACAAGCTTCAACATAATATATACAGGTCACACTGAAAATGGCCAAGTATCATGTTGATAAGTGATTTAAAACTATAGTTATACTAGGCTAGCATGCCAACATAGATATATATAGCTGCTCTCAATGCAAGTCCCATATCTTGGGTTCCTATGAAAACACTACCATACAATGCAGTAAACTCCAAAGCAATCTTAACGAGTGGGTATCGGTTCGTATCCTCATCCCACCCAGCATCTCTCAACTACAATGCACACTCCTACATCTTTCCACCAGGAGTCTCAATGTCAGAGTTGCTGACATTGGCGATGTTCTCAAAGTGGTACAGGGGCTCCTTCTTGGCAGAGCGATCAAAGAGCACCCGGCGCCTGACCCAGTGCGGACCGGCGACGCGGAGCTGGTAGCTGGCAAACTTGCGGACCGGCACGGCAAAGACCCAGTCGAGCTCCTCGAGGGTGCGCTGCTTCGTCTCGGGGACCCAGAAGAAGATCATGACAAAGGCTACAGCGTTGAAGCCAGCGTACAGGCCAAAGGTGCCGACGGGCTCGAGGCGGTCGAGGATGAAGGGGAACGACGTGCCCAGGACGGCGGCCCAGAAGAGGCACGTCGCCACGGCGAAGCCCATGCCCGTCTCGCGGTGGGATAGGGGGAAGACTTCGGCCGAGTAGGTGAAGGGGACGGGGCCCTCGCCGGGGGAGTAGAAGGCGCCGAACATGAAGACGAAGAGGCATACTAGGGCTGTGCGGAGGTCACCCGTGTCTTTGGAAATGAGGGTGCAGAGGCCGGCGGCGAGGAGGGTCCATGTCATTTGGGGGAAGGTGAAGAGGAGGAGGCTTCGTCGGCCGAACTAGGGGGTTGTTGTTAGCTGTGAATGGTGTTCTGGTGGGTTGTGCGACTTACAGTGTCGATGGTCCAGAAGGCAGGGAAGGCGAAGAGCCAGTTGACGAGACCAAAGCCGAAGGAACCAAGCATGGCGCGGAACTCGGACATGCCAGCCTCCTTAAAGACAGTAGTAGAGTAGAAGGCGATGATGTTGATACCACACATCTGCTGGGCAATCATGACTGTAAAGGCAGCGAGCGAGGCACGACGCACACGGGGAATGGTGAAGAGCTGGGTGAAACGGCTGACGTAGTTTGTCTTCCCGACGAGCTCCTGCTCAATCTCGAGCTGGGCGCTGATGTAGTAGATGTCGCGTGCCACCTGGATGGGGTCGTGGCGGAGCTTCATCAGCGAGTCCCACGCCTCGGGGTATCGGTTCTTCTTCATGTACCACCGGGGGGACTCGGGGCAGAGGTAGATGAGGCACAGGAGCGGCACGGCGGGGATAAAAGGGGCTCCGAGCATGAGACGCCAGTTGATGGAGCGATCGACGTGGAATACAGCCAGGTTGAAAGCAGTCCCCAGAAAGATTCCAAAGGCTGTCCACATCTGCCACGACATTACGAGGGCGCCTCGGACTGCGGCTGGGGCGTTCTCGGCGGCGTAGATGGGGACTGTGGAGGCTTTCACGCCCATGCCGATTCCCATGAGGATGCGGCAGGATAGTTGCTGACCCCAGGTGTGGCAGAAGGCGGAGCCGATTACGGGCCAGATGCAGAAGTGGGCGGAAAAGAAGATGACGCCGCGACGGCCGAAGTAGTTGTTGATGGGGTCGGAGAGCCAGCAGCCGATGAAACTAGTAGTGTAAGTGGTGAGTTGCCGGAGTTGTCGAGGTGAAGACTTACGCAGCGCCGATATAAGGACCAGCGTTGACGATGCCAACTAGAAGCTTATCCCTCGTAGTATCACCAGCAATACCATACTCTTGCGGAAAAAAGATATTCGCGCCATTAGAGCCAGTCTGATCCCATCCCTGAACCGCAGCGCCGATGGAGCAAGTAGCGATGGTGAGGATGAGCCTCCGGGGCATGTCCCAGCGGTGCGTCACCTCCCTCTCGAGGACCGTCGCCTCGCGGTCGGTGAGCTTGTGCTCGCCGTCGATGTGGCGGATGGAGTTTGGGTTCTGGGCGACGAGGGCGCCCTTTTTGAGGATGGCGATGTGGGGGGTTAGGTCTTTGCGCTCGGCCCAGGCTTCTACGTCTGCCATGAGCTGGGCTTTGGGGATTCCCTCTAGGGGATTCTTGATTCTGGGTTGCTGTTAGGGGGGGAGTATCTTGTGGAGGGG
>JABFEX010001289.1:2171-26396 GCA_013623515.1 Fusarium illudens | reverse complement strand
CCACTCCGCCATCGGGGCTTCACGTCGCTCAATTCTCCTCACGCCGCTCAAGATCAACAAGATGCCACTCCGACGAAACCCTGCGCGGGAGACGAAGTCAACCCCCGGCCGCAAGGCCACCGAAGACCCACCCCGAACTCTCCGACTCCGATGCCTACGAACCCGAGCCCCGAAGCCCCCCAACAGACAAGCGTCGACGAAGACGAAGAGGCCGAGCCCCAGCTCGTCAAATGTCTCCCGTGCACGCCCAAGAAAAAGACATCGATCGGAAGATGAACTCGCTGCTGCGTCCCAAGTTGCCCAGCAGCCGAAGAGGCGTGGAAGACCCCCAAAGTCAAGCCAGGCTGGCCAAGGGGCTTCCACTTCGACTCCTGGAGGCAAGGAAATCAGAGCAAGGGCTTCCAAGAAGGCACCAGAAGCGGTCGCCGCTTATCATCGCCTGGACGAAGCCATTGGGAAGACCATGCACAAGCGCCTCGAGCTGAGGAAGCCTCCTGTGCGTGAAGATGGCTTGGGTGCTGTCTTGGGCCCCGATCAGCCATCCTTTACCGGCCAGTGGACGCAAGCGGACGAGCTCGCTCTATACTAGGACTCGAGTCCAGAGAAGGCTGCTTTTGCTGGCATCGACGGCAGACACCAATCTACCCTGTCGACCTGACGGGAAAGCTACCTTGCTTGTTTTCCGACCTCCTGGTTCGAGTCGGCCGAATCATCAAGGAGAAGGGCAAATCGCCAGGCCGTCGCCCAGATCATGTCATCGATCACGGAGGTTTCGACGTCTACAAAGTCACTAATCTCTCCACCATCCGAGCGGCCATCGATAGCCTCGACTGCTTCGGGACCCCCGCGTTTGCAAACACCGAGGCTTCGTATAACCAGTTCGTTACAGCAAGGGGCTCAAATGATACCCCCAGCGGATACCCTGAGCTGGCTTCCTTCCATCGACGTGCCTGGCTCCATGAGCAGCCTCGCATAGTCGCGTCCCTGGGACAGCATGGGCAGGTACTCGAAGATAGAAACCCAGTCGGCGGAGCACAGAACAACGGATCGCTTTTGGACAACCCAGAGGCTGAGGAGTCGAGTGTCCATGCGTCGCCGCCTGCTGACTTGATGGATATCCATAGTGCCGGGAGAGAGGTGGCCGTTGACGGACCAGAGGAAATGGACGCGGAGCATAAACAGGGGCAGAGGTGGCTTATATTGAATTAGACCTTGTACGCAGCCTCGAGGGCATAAGTTTACCAACCCAGGAGCGAGATCACTTCAAGTTTTGATACCCAACGGGGTCTGATTAACTGCAATGGCACTCTGATCCTTACCCATCGCAGAACTGCGCAGTGTGTCCTAATGAGATATATTTCTCCCTGGTTTACGCAGTTCTCAATCACTAAAATGGACTTCACAGACGCGCGCATAGGCAACGTCAAGCTGGTCATCATCCCCAATTATCTTCAAACCAAGCCAGGAAATTATCCCCGGTCTCATCCCCTTGTAAAAAGGCGCCCATTGCCTTCGCAAGGCAACCAAGCATAGACCAAGACGTCCCACAGCCTGCTTTTCGATGACGTCGAGTTCATTCCAGTGATTCGCTGGCTTTGAGGCAGCCTGTTTCGTAAAGGCACTGATATATTACAGGTGCCCAGCTCCTCCCTTCTCGTAGCCCGATTCTTCTGTCACGGTGGTGTACTCAGACTCGTGAGGAATACCACCTTGATCTACCTATGTATACGCCTTCAAATTTCCATTTACACTGCTGACAAAACAGCGTGAGAGCTTCTGTGTCTGAAGCCTTGTTCAGAGATCCCGTCAAAGATAGGTTTAATGTCAGTCATTCTTGTAGCCTGCTTCCCCTCATCGCTGTGGCTCGGCCCAACATGCATTCAGGTACGCTAATTTACTGAATGGCTGGAAGGGCAACGATATGGACGCGCGCGCGTATTCATGTTTCATGTGTCAGTAGGCATGCCATTTGAGCGGTATCTTTGCAGCTGGAGCGACTCGTTCATTACATAGGTAGGTAGGTACATAAAAGACTGCCGCGCTACGTACTGGGACAGCACCACCCCAGAGTAGCAACCGTTCTCAACCTCTGCTTACAACTCGCTAGCTGGATATTTCAAACCAAGCGCAAAATGCCCTCAGAGAAAGCCCGTCTCTATATTGCTCTATACGCTCGCGGAGGGGCGCCGACGATGCCCGGCCTGGAAGACACGTTGGTTCTCTCCCAACCTACTCGTGTTACCCGCTGACAGTGAAAAGGTATCACTGGGCCTTGATAGTTGGGCCCAAGTCAGAATCAAACAGCAGCCGGGGATATCGCTTCCATGCCAAGGAAAGGCTCAGCTTTGTTGGCGATCCGCCCGTGGCACAGTCGGTGTGGCAATACGAGGAATTGGAGATCCCCATGGCGCCAACTTCGATGCTGCTTGTCCGTATCGTAGTCAGCAAGGTCAAAAGCATGAACCGACTTCGGTCCATCTTCCAGAGCACACCAATCCGACCCGATGTTCCAGGTTGGAATTGCGTCGGATGGGTCAAGGAGGCGTTGCTGGCTGCGATGCAGGATGGCAGAGCATTGGGAACATCTGCTGACGGATGGCAGCAAGTCAGGGACACGGCGATGCTTTATGTTGAGAGCAAGAAGGCGGCCCATCGATTCGATGGGACAGCAAACTATGACCCGACCAAAGCGGCAACTTGGGATATGTTGACGGGGGTGGAGTTGATGCCATGAATGGTTTAGAGAACCTCAGAGAGCACCGAAATACTTCTGCCTGATACTCTCCATATTCAACTCATCCGGCATAGGCTCCAAGAACTTGTCTACCTCTGCCGCCCAAAATTCATTCACAGGGTTGACATGCTTGGCACATGTGTACTCCCAATATGATGGCAACCACCCTGCTGTCTCCCAGTCCACAATGCCTACCACGTCGTCTCCTTCAACCAAAATGTTCAAGCTGCTCAGATCACCATGGGTCAAGACGAGCTGGGTATCTGACTGTCGATAGAACTCAAACAGCTGGTGCACGTGGTCTGGCAGATGTGCATATGCAGTATCCAGATCTGCACCGTTCGCAAGAGCCTCGTGGAAGTCCCTGGTCGTAGCAAATGGTCCCCAGAGCAGCTTTGAAGGTAAGCGACAATCGCAGAACGGACCGCCGTCAACGCCGCCGACACTCGCCCCTTCTGGAGGGGGTACGGAGCGGAGTTCGGTAACCATCCGACGGAGCTGGGCGAGAATTATCGATTTCGACTCTTCAGTACGGTTTTGCCAGCCATGCCATGCCATTTTGCCCTTTATCTTGCTTATCACAGTGTAGGTGTCACCCTTATAAATAAAGGCGCAGTATACCTTCGGCACGGGAATAGATGTATGTTGGCCGACAAATCGTATCGCATTGGCTTCGGCCAAGCTTGCAAACGGTTTTACCTTGATGCACATGTTGAATACGGACATCAAGCCAGGAGAAGGTTTCCATAACCACCGTAGATACTTTTGGTTCCTTGCTGCAACGAAGAGGATGACGAGAAGTCGAGTGATAGGTCCAGCATTCATAGGCTCGGTGTTGGGCGGCATGTTGGTGAGCTTGTCAGTAGAGGATTGTCTCGAAGCGGTCATAAATGCTCGGGACAAATCTGGCCATGAAAAATCATCAGTTCGGTTGAATGAAGGGGCAGAGGTAGTAGAAATAGTGCAATTCGAGGACTTACTGGATAGACACGGTAGATGTGAGAGATTGTTAAAGATGCAGTGAGCTACCTAGGTACCTAATTTCTAGTGGAGTTGGTCGAGGAACGCGGAGACGGGAAAGGTTTAATCCGAGCACCCCTATCCCTATCCCTCCAACACCATATTTCTACATTTTAACCATGCATCTCCATATTACCCGGCACGTTCGAACAAAGCGATGGATAGACCCAATTCCATCAACCGATGTTCCCATACAAATCTATGATACAACAAAGTCCCAGATGAACCTCAGAAACAAAAGACCTGATCCGTCATCTTGGCCGAAGCTCCAGGCTTTTCAAACCCTAGACTAACTAGCGACTTCTTGGCCGCGTTGACCATCCCTGGCGGACCACACAGCATCACCTTGGAGTCTGAGCCAGGCGCAGGAAACCTCTCAGCCATAAGTTCCTGCGTCACGTAACCCGTGCCATACTCCCAGTCGCTTGGGGCATTGTCGAGGAGGTAGTAGAGTTTAAAGTTCTGGGGATATCGACGAGCGAAGGATTCAAGCTCTTTCCGGAGAAGAATGTCGTCTTCTGACCTGTTGGCGTATATCAAGCTTACTTCTGTGAGATCTCGGTCATCTTCGCAGATGGCACGGATGATCTGGAACATTGGAGTAATACCAGTTCCACCAGCTAGCATGCCAATCTTTTTGCAGAGACCTTGTTGATACCGCATGGCGCCCTTGGGTCCTCGGAACAGCACCTCATCGCCGACCTCCACGTTGGCCAAGTAGCCCCCTGTCAGTTGCCCATCCGGGTAGCACTTAATGACCAGCTCCAGGCTGCCGAGGTCCGAGTTGTTGGAGATGGGTGTGTATGACCTGTTGACCGATTTTCCTCCGACATCTGCCTTGATTGAAAGGTGCTGACCGATTGGGAGACCAAGCACTGTCGTCGGTGTGGGCAAGGCAAAAACTAATCGATAGACGTTGGGAGCAATGAGCTCTTTTTCAGTAAGCGGAAGAGCATGGTATGCCGAAGAGTCAAGCCACCCTCGTTGAATAAGAGGATTCGGTTTGGAGACCTTGAGCATTTTCTTGTGTGGGGGATAACTCATGAAACCGCCCTCTTCGAAGTGTAAAAACTTGGAAAGCCTCTTTATCGCCAAAGTGCCGGCGACGGTGAACAGAGCAGAGGCCAGAATAAACCCTTCAAAGAAGCCCAAGCCTCGGCTGGGTTTTGACGAAAGCTTGAAGCTAGGGAGCACAGCCAAGACACCAGGGCTGAACCGATAAACTTGGTGAAGAGCAAGAGCACTTGAGACGGCTGCCGTGGCCACAACCGTAGAGGCCATGCCTCCTGAGCTGGCCTTGGGTGCTGCTTTCGGCTGAAGAGTAACACGCTTGGGTGCATCTTTCCTCGGAGCTCCCTTGTACTTTCCAACACGGTACTCGGCCATGATCTCAAAGGCATCCTCAGAATGGCCGGCATTGTCAAAGTCTACCGTGGCATCTTTGCCAGCGGCTTCAATGAGAATGTCTGCACCACCGGGATGATCGTGAATGTACTTGGTGACATCGTAGACTAAACTGTTAGCCTGAATTCATTCAAAGTTGATACAACTCACCTTGGCCTTGAATCGTCATCCAGCAGTCATCAGAGGTATTGTGAGCTGCCACCTCTTTGGCAGTGAATTCCAGTCCTTCTAAAGCCATGATTGCAATTTGTGCGTGACAACAAGACTGATGCCGTCGGGGCAAAGATAAAAAGGTCGTGTTATAAAACCTGGAAATTGCGATGCTACCTCGTCGCAGTGACCAATCCAAACTTGCCCATTTTGGCAATGCCGAGGCTCGGGTCTTCTCGGTCGATCCCGCCGGAGTGGGGTCCCGGAGCCTCCGTGCGGGTCTCGGAACAATGAATTTTCACTGCCGGGGTTCATCATCTATCCATTTTTTACCTCTTACAGACATGAATGCCGAGGCTCTGCAGGGCCGACAATGATAAGGGCATGCGAGGAAACGCGTTTCGCTTCCTGACTAGCTGGACGCCGTCCCAGTGATCCTCATTGACCCGCTGACAATGCCCCTATTTCTAAGCGCTCAACGCCCAATCCTGGACCTTGGAATGAGCATGAGCCATCATCTTAGCAAGGTTCCACCGTCCATTAACTAGAAATTTTCAAGGTTGGAGCCATGTTACAATGAGCCTCGGCTCATGCTAATCCACTTGCCGTCGCCGACGATGTGACTTATATGATAAAGTAAAGGGGTCTGCAGTTTGATTTGGTCAGACTGCACTCACACCATGACCACTAAACGATTTCACCTGTTGGGGGAGCCCTCAACGGCTCAAGATATTGAGCTGTCTTCGTCATTAGATGAGCAGTCTCTTCAGCATCTTGTGGCCTCTCACTTTGCCATTGTTGACCCAAATGGTAAGTGAACCGTCTCATGTACGGACCATCTAACACTCGCAGGCATCGGGTTCGTCACTCAGTCTGAAGCCTTGACAACAGTCGCAGACGTCCTAGCAGCCGAGGATGTAGCCACCACCATCGATGGAAAGGCCATCTGCGAGGTCCCTGGTCCAAAAGGCCTTCCATTCGTTGGAAACTACTTTGAAGTATACCCAGACCATCTCGGAAATCACCAACGGCTATTCGATAAATATGGCCCTCTGTTCAAAACCACCAACATGGGCAGCACCATTTACCACACGAATGATCCTGTGTTGGCAAACATTGTCTTTGGAGAGACAGATTTCTTCTCCAAGCGAATCATTGAAGGTCACCCTCTCTTTCCTATCAAGAACAAGGAAGCTGGAGTATTCCTTGGAGACACCGACACGCCAGAGTGGAAAGAGGTGCACAAGTTTTTGCCGCCAGCATTGGGTCCCAAAGCCGTGAGACATTACGCGCCCACTATGCAGAAAACGATCGAGGATGCATTCAAGGTGTTTGATGAGCTGGATGAGCGTGACGAGGCCTGGAACGTGTATCCATACATGCTCAAGCTTGGCTCCCAGGCTGTCGGAAAACTAGTGCTTGGCATGGACTTTAAGCACTTTACCGCTGTCGACGCGCGTCCACACGAGATGGTTTTGAGAATCGCTCAGTCCCTTGAGTTGAACAAAAAGATCACTTCCATGGGAAGCTGGTACCGAAACATGCCGTTTGGTGATCCCCAACGCCTTCGCGAGGCACGAGCGCGCATGGAGACGATGATGGAAGAGTCAGTGGCGAATGCCTCAAAGGGCGTTGGAGATTTGGACTTGCAAGACGCTGCTCTTCAAGCAGAGAACATGGTCGACTATGTTCTTCGCGCAAGTGACAGCAAAGGCAACAAGCTACCGCGGAATCGCATCATGGAGCCTCTTGTCGTTGCCACTGGCGCTGGCTTCACCACGACCAGCTCTCTTCTATCATGGCTCATATACGGTCTTGTCGTGTACCCCGGGATGCAAGAGCGTCTCGTGCAAGAACTGGTCGACAATGGATTCGACCAAGACACACAAATCACTGCTGATATAACCAACAAGCTCAGTTTCCTCGACAAGTACATCAAGGAGACGCAGAGACGGCATAACCCATCCTACCAGCCAGCACGTACAGCAGCAGTCGACCTGATCCTCCCCGGAGGCTACAAAATCCCCAAAGACGCCATCGTCATTCCCGCCCTACACCACATCCACAACAACACCAAGATCTGGGACAACCCTGCACTTTTCGATCCCGACCGCTGGGACACGGAACGCGTCAAGAACAGACCAAACGCCTCGTACATTCCTTTCGCCACGGGTCCTCGCATGTGTGTTGGATTCAACTTTGCTCTGCAAGAAGTCAAGGTGTTTCTGCCAAAGCTTGTGTATCGGTACAAGTTTAGCCTGGCCCAGGATGGTCCGGTTGATTATGATCCAATGTTTCAGCTTATTCGGCCAAATAACTTGTATGTGCGGGCTGAGAAGAGAGTGAAGTGGCCGGCAAAGAGCGAGGAATGAGCCGTTGCACTTGACTTGACTTTGGCTTGACCAGCGCAGATACAACTTGGGGAAGGTGTAGATTACCAAACAGGAAATGGGTTATGCAGGGTTTCAGAGTAGAGGGAGTCTCAGCAGACCGGGTCATAGAAAGTTGTCTTTTGGACACTTGTAGAGTAGAGAAATTGCATTACTGAGAAGAGTTGTATCCTAATCAACGGCACCAATCATTGTCCCTGACGCTGCAATACCTTCAGAGCAGAGTCCTCTTTCAAAAGCTCCTGGGGCTCTCCAACTTCTATTATCTTACCTTCGCCCATGACCACCACAACGTCAAAGTCAGTGACGTGATCAAGACGATGAGCAACCTCCACAACTGTTCGACCATCCATGACCTCTTTGAGAATCTGCCTGACTTCTTCATTCGTCGCGTTATCCACACTGCTTGTAGGTTCATCGAGAAGTAGAACCTTTGATCGTGAAAGCAAAGCACGCGCCAGACAGAATAGTTGACGCTGACCAACTGAAAAGCCCAACTCGCCAAGGTCAGCATCAAGTCCTCCACGAGATTCGATGGCTTCCCAGAGTGTAGTCTTTTGTAGTGCTTGGGTGAGTATCTCATCAGCCTGTACAAGTCCTTCTGGATCCAAGTTATGTCTCACGGTGCCTGAAAGACTGACGGGATCCTGGGGGACTGCCGTGATGCGTGAACGAATGTGCTGTCGGGGTATTGTTGCGAGATCCTTTCCATCGACGCGTATCGATCCAGAAGGAAGTTCGAGGAGTCGAAGAATGGATAGGACAAGAGATGATTTGCCACTAGATGGTCAGTTTAGAAAAGCAGAGTTGACTGCATTCTTACCTTCCAGAGCGTCCGCAGATGCAGACCTTTTGCCCTGGCTCGATGACAAGGGATATGCCGTTTAGCACAGGATGTGATTCATCACTAGACATGTTAGCAGAGTCGCCATCTGAAACGATCACCAACCTGTAAGAAGCTGTAATATTGTCAATTTCAATTCCACCCTCTGCAGGCCAATCCGTCGGAACCTCCTTTTCAGCTGGCCTGTTTTCATCAGGAGTATTGTTAATAAACGACTTGAGCCTAGCAATTGCACCCAACGACGTTTCCAGTTGTGTCCATTGGTCGATAACTGTCGTTAAGGTCTGGTTGAAGCCCAGTATATTCACCATGGCTAGACCAATAGCTCCTTGAGTAGTCGCCCCTTGAATGCGAAGCGCAAGCGAGACAAGCACCACTGCCATGCCGGCGACAAACAAGTCCAAGACAAGTTCAAGCCATCTTTGGATGCAAAACATCATGTAAAAGGGGCTTTGCGATTCGCTGAGGAGTTGATAGCCCTCGTCGAGGAAAGGCTTGGACCATCCAAACGAGCGGACCGTGGACAGCCCAGCAATCATCTCGGTGAAATGGGTGTAGAGTGGTGACTTTGCCTCAAGGTCTAGAAGACGCATTTGACGTGAGGTGCGAAGGTAGTACTTTTGAATGAGGTAGAGAGCCAGAAAAGAAAGTGGGAGAAATGCTCCAAAGTAAGTGGCGCCAGAAGCAACGACTCCTGTCTGAACCACCCCTCGCAGAGTCACTATTCAAGTCAGATTTGTCAATCAGCTAGGCTTCATACATACAGTCTAGAGTCAGGAAGAACGCCAATGGAAGAGACTGGTCAATGAGTGTCATATCCTGGCTGAATCTACAAGGGCTTAGCCATGATCAATCTCGCAAGGGGTGGTAGCATTGGCATACCGGTTCAAGATGCCTCCACTTTCTGTAGTCGTAAAGAAGTACAATGGAGCCCTACACAGTTAGACAGATTCAGTATAGATAGGCAAACTCACCGAGTGACGGAAGTCAGCAGCTGCTCATGCAGACGGTTGGATGACTTGGGAACAGCCATGATGAGAAAGTAGCTGCAAGTGTTAGCTATATCGTTAAACCCAGGCACCCACATACCCTAGATTGAAGGTCCCTAGAAGCATAGAAGCCAAAGTAAAGCCAACATAGCCGCCGGCATACCGGGCGTCCTTTGATCCATCGGCCCTTTCAGTCCAGAGTCGCAGCCAAATTTCTAACACGTCAGTCTTGCACTACACGATCAGAGAGCTACTCACGAGGCATAACCTCAAGCACGGTGCTGACCACAGCTATGGGAAAGACAATACTGATGATCTTCCAACCCATCGAGCGGAGGTAAATCTTGTAGCAGTCCGTGTCGCCGGTTTGACGGGCAAAGTCAACCTCCTTCTTGGCTGAGAGCTTGTCGCTAGGGCGGGATGGCTTCGTTTCAACTTCATTTCGCTCCGCGTCCTTCAAAACTCCCTTGGCCACGGATTCAAGTTTGTCGTAGGGTTCTTGGTTGCGCGTGATGCATCCATCCTCGAGCACGGTGATGTAATCCGCGGCAGACAGAAAGTGAACTAGACAGTTAGAAAGGCCACAAACAGATATTGAAGTCTTACTTTTGCTCGTAGTCAGAACCACAGTAATTTTGTTCTTTCGCAAAAGGCCACTTTGTCCCATCAGTCGTTGAAAGACTTTCTCAGAGGTAGAGTTGTCGAGACTGCTGAAGATGTCGTCCAGAACAAGCAGCCGCTTTTGAGAATACACAGCTCTAGCAAGGGCCTAGAAAGATTAGAAAAGCTCGAGAAGGGAGGGTTATACTTACTACTCGCTGTTTCTGACCCCCGCTCAGGGCCACTCCCCCTGAACCAACAATAGTCTCATAGCCATGAGGCAGTTGGTGCATGTCTTCATCCAGGGCACATGACTGAAGAACAGTTTCAAACCACTTCTCATCCAAAGCTGACTGTCCGATGATGTTGTTCTTGATCGTAGTATTCCGTAGCCACGGGATCTGGTCGCAGTAACCCACAGAGTCTTCTGCTCTGACGCACCCTGTCATTGGGACGAGCTCACCAACGATTGCTTTGAGCAACGATGACTTGCCGCATCCTACTCTACCGACTATCATGTTGAGGGTTCCTTGCAACACAGTCAAGTTGATGTCCTTGAGAAGAGT
Source organism: Fusarium illudens (assembly GCA_013623515.1). Taxonomy (NCBI): domain Eukaryota; kingdom Fungi; phylum Ascomycota; class Sordariomycetes; order Hypocreales; family Nectriaceae; genus Fusarium; species Fusarium illudens. Next base: position 15,699 of record JABFEX010001289.1, on the reverse strand, counting down.
CACTTCGTCGTCGGTTTGGAATGTCGCCTCTTGGATCGACACCGCTTGAGACTCCTGAGGGGCGATTTCTGGGCCCTTCCGCTCCTTTGGGCCCATTTCAGAAGCTGGATGATCTTTTTCGACAGATGAAGAACGCTCCAGACTTGAACGGCCATCCTCTTGCTCCTTGAGAAGCAGAAAGGCTTGTATACGCCCGCAGCCCCCAAAAACACCAGCAATCTGCATCAGTGAGACGAGAATTGCAACAAGGGGCTGCGTCACAAGTGATATCAGGGACAGAGACGTAAAAGCCTCGGCAACGCTGAGTCCCTCATCTGACTTTGTCCAGTAAATGGCAGAGAGGATGACCACGGTGGGGGTGATTTGCGCAGAGATGGCGGCTGTGTGTGTTAGAAGAGTTCAGCTAGAGAGAGAGAACATACCAAGAGTAACAAAATGCACAAGGAGCCATCGGACTCTGGCCGAGACTTGGAGCTCGAGCACTCTAAGGCTCTGCACCAGTCGATGGAAGAAGTCCGTGAGACCCATCATCTTGATTCCCTTCATCTGGCTCAGCATGCTTGAGGTTTCCCCAACACGCTTCTGGACAGCTACGTTCCATTTCACCGTGGCTGGGTCCATGGCTGGCGAGATGATTCCACTCAGAATTGTGGTGACTCAACAGTTAGCCCCTAGTTATACAATATGACTAGATTCGAGTACTTACTGACTGTTGGGACCAGCACCAATAGGCTGGGTGACCCAACTTGGCGATGCAAAAGATAGATTCCAATCGGCAACTCAATGAGATTCGCCCACATGTCATGAATCGATGCTCCCGCTGCGACGATAGTGTCAATATCCGTCGTCATGAGAGTAACAGGTGCAGAATCCTTGATAGACGCCGTCTTCAGCCTCAAGGTCTTTTGAAAGATCAAAGACACGAGTCCACCTCTGTACATGATGACGAGCTGGTTCGCCATGTATCTATACCAGGCTCCGGAAATAGCAAGCCCGAGATAGACAAGAACCGTGGCCCCTATCAATCCGCCTGCAATCTGGACCGATGTTTCTTTCAAGCTGACAAAGACGACGATGGCTTGGATGAGAAAGGGTTGGGCAAAGTTGAAGCCGCTGTGGAGGAGGCGAGGAGGGATGCCGGCAAAGAACTGCCATTTGTATGCCATGAAGGCGCACTTGAGCAGGCAAAACGGGCTAGTCTTGGGGTCTTGTAACAGTTAGCAGAGGAATGAACCAGAGAAGAGAATCCTACCTCTCCTCCATCTCTCTTCGATGCGTTGTGACAAATCGTGCGTGTTGAACTTTTCATTCAGCACACCAAGGCTATTCAGATCGAGCAAGTTGCGGAATCCCTCAACAAACAAGCGATTAAGCCACCAAAAGAAACTTCGATTCACCACGCCGACCGACGTCTCTCTGACCGACCCCTTTTCGCCAGTGCTCAAGCGCTTAGGAGTCTCTTCCAGGACAAGCAGGATCGTCTTGAGAACGAGAGACACGGTAAAGGTCGAGGCAAGAGCTTGCATGCCTGAACGGATCCAAAGAGTTCTTGCAAGGGCGAGGTCGAGGATGATGGTGAGGATCAGGTAGATACTGATCAAGGCAGACGGCTTGACAGAGTTTCGGTGTTCGGTGTACGACAGGGCCGCAAGAGCTAGGGATTCGACGAGTCCAAGAGTTGATTCCGCGATAGACGTTTTGATGGATCGAGAGTCGACACTCCATAGCGCTACAAGTGCTACTTGGAGACAGACATAGGCAGCGATGGTGGCCTATCACTGTTAGAGGGATACTTCATGACAAGGAGCCACTCACCAACTTGAGCCACAGAAGAAGCCCAGTCCCAGTAACTCTTTCATGTTTCCAAAGAACAGAAATCCGAAAAGGAACAAGAAGTATAAAGATGCAAGTAGGCAAGAGAGATAGTATACTCTGCTCAAAGAGAATAGTAAAGTCGAACAGGCCTGTGTGATGAGGCCCAAACTGGGTGTCTGAACTCATATCGACAAGAGTCCCATGGAATGAATCACCATCCAAAGATGCAGCAGAACAAAGAGAATCGAAAGATTGAAAAGACAACAGCAGCTGCCTTCATCTTGAATGAAAGCCCGGGTTTCCCTTGATGATTCCCGCCTGAGGCAATCCAGCGCTCCATAACATAACACCGAAACGAGTCTAGACCGGGTCGAAAAGCGGGGCGGATACGGAATACGTCTACGCGATACGGAATATCACGTTAGATCAGCAATCGAGCCTCAAACGGATGAATAGATGACTCGGTTAAAGGCAGTATTGAGATGAGTGAAGCCAAGAAGGTGCAGTCAGTGAAGTCGGGTGCATTGAAGTTGTTTGTCAGTGTTATTTAATCTCCCCTGACGTCATAGGTAGGAAGGGATTCAGGAACCAAGGACATGGCCCAGTGTGCCTCAAGCCGTACGTAGTACTCTATGTCGTTACAATAATACATTATAAAATTATCCTCGTTATCCCTCAGATGATAGGTAGGAGCCCTCGAATGGCAGGCATGTTTACATCCTTCTGTGTTGCCTTGTCCAGTGTTGATGCTCCACCAAATGCCAAACAAGGGATGCCTGAAAGGTAACAAATAAAAGCTGCATCAGGCAAAGCACCCTGCCTGGATGTTTTGTCTGCTTCATCTTAAAAACATCGTCCGTTTTCGTGGTCGTCGCTAACCTTGTGAGGAGGACAAGACTTGTGCGAGGGCCTAGGCTTGTGAACTGGACTAGACTTGCAGGCGACACAAGGCTTGCAGCATAAATGTGTTGATGAGAACTCCGGATCAAGTCTTGCAGAGGTATCGCCTAAATGCCCAAGTTATTAATGTGTTTCCCGTCTAAATATGCATTCAAGTATATAATAAAGCAAGAATTAATTGGCCTACAAAAGGATCATGAACCGTGGTCAGGTGACCTGGCCGACTCTCAAGATCCCAAGACTGGGGACTATCCACTCAGCACCAATAAGACTAGGGGCAGAAGCAAACAAGTTTCATTCAATTCTTGCTCAGACAGCAGTGATTTATTGGTTTGGCAGCTTGGCATGGCCCAAGATGCGCAGTGAAGGCGGTAACATGAACACACCAAAGGTTCGCTCAGATAGCTCATTTGCTCCTCCATCAATGCGTGCGCATTTGTATTCGATCCCGATTATCCAACTACCAGATTGTCGCCAAGATTTACTCACAGAGCCATGAACCGTGATTCAACCATGTGATCATGATTGTGGCACGAATCACCTCGACGCCAGCAATGGGCTGTGCTAAACATGGAGGCAGTCAGGACATCATCGCTCCTACGGCCCCGCCTCGAGCGGCGGTTCTGCTTCCCTGCAAGTTGGATCCATGTGATCGACTGTTTCCATCTGCACAAGTTCACGGTGGCCACAATATCGAGCTACAGCTGACTCGTACAATCCCCAAAGATTAAAACAGCCTTGCGTCCTGCCACAAGGCTCATAGGGCTGAGCTGCTACAAGCTACGCACTATCAACCACAGCCTCACATCAGACGAAAGCTGCAATGTCTCCAACACCCACGGATACGGACTTGAGCAGAGACGGAGTAACGACCGGGCCCCCCTGTCCGGGGTAACTAAGCACTAACCCTCAAGAGGGCCCCGGCCGTTCATTAAAGGGTCCTCGGACTGTCAAGTTTGGCGAGCGTGCCAACCAGAAGCCTCCCACAGCGCCACAAGCCCCGGCCCCCAAATAGCATCATGTGCAGGGCCGATCTTCCCTCTGTGGCGGGGACTGAAACCAAGGCGCCTAGTACTGCTAATTCGCTGTAATAAACAAAGTCTGCCAAGGCGCTGGCTGCGCAAGCAAGCTTTCTGCTTCCCGTCTCGCGCGCGTGGCTGTGTATCGAACCAAACACCAAAGCTATCACCATCACGACAAGCCAACATATTTCAGCTCCTCCCTCAGCTACACACACAAACCATTGACCACACACCACCATGACTCCCGTGTCGCCAGAGCCCAGCTCTTCGAGTCCTGCGCCGAACCCAGGCACCGTGTCTCCCCCCTCGTACACGCCCAAACCCATCGACGTCCCCAGGAGCGACGAAAAGATTGCGATAGAGTATGTCTCGTACAAGCTGCTTTTTCTCCCTTCCATACCTAACAGACACAAAAATAGGGAGCGAAGAATTGACGACGAAAACCTCCCCGAAGTCGTCGTCTCCGAACCCGTCCACACGCAAACTCCCGATCCTCCAAAGCCCGAATACCCCATTCCTCCCTCGACAGTGTCTCCCGCACCCGGAAGCATCATGAACTTTCACGGAGAGGGAACGCAGTCGCCGCCGATCCTGCAGCACCCTGCGCTCGCGGGGCAGATGGTCCCCGGCCAGATGGGCTACACAGGTCACGAGTCCATGGCCATGCAGATGCCTTCGCCCTCTCCAGCTCTTCCAGTCTACCCACCGGGCGCGCAGACAGTCACGCCTCTGAACCTGTTGAGCGATCAACCCGATAGCGTCGATTGTCCATTCTGCCAGCGACGCACAGAGACCAACGTCAAGAAGGAAGCATCAGGCACGACACAGTAAGTCCCCCCAGCCTGTACCTATAAACCCCCCATCTAACAAAGCGCAGCGCACTCGCCGCAGCCCTCTTCTTCACCACCCTGTTCGGCGTCATCTTCCCGTACACATGCCACTGCACTCCCCACATCAGCCATTACTGCCAAAACTGCAAACGCAAGGTGGCGTACAAGCCGCGCGGCGGACAGATGGAGCCCCAGGGCACGCCTGACCATCTACGCGAGGTGTCCAAATACCCAGCCGCCGAGCCCAAGCCGAAGAAGAAGTAGACGAAGAGTGAGGAGACGGAGTAAGGGGCGTTAATAAGCGAGTTTCGATATCCAATATATTTGCATAGTAAATACACTCTACTCAAGGCTGAGAGCCTTGGACATTGCACAATGCGCTGAACACTACACGATGCCATCAAATGGAGCTGGTATATTTCTACATTCTATTAATCCACAGTCTCGACATTCAGGCTGGTATTACCTCCGGACCACGTTCTCCCCATTCACCAACCGTCCAGTCGGCTCAGGCTCTGCTCCAGCCTCGCCAGAAGCCAGAAGAGGCTCTCTCTCGGCGGTCCTCTTCTTCTTGCTCTCGGTCCTCATTCCGTAGGACCCAACGGCGTAGACACCGATGATGCCCATCAGAGTGCTAAACGCAAAGGCGATGATGCCCTTCAAGGTGAATCTGGTACTGTTAGTCAAGTTCTTCACGGACGGGAGCAACATACCCTTCAGGCAATCGTGGAGGAGGCACGTTTTCTCCAGTCAGGTCTAGCAGGTCCTTGGTGTTTCCAGCAGCATTGCCAGCAGAGGGAACATCTCCAGCCTTGCATGCATCCAAGTGATTCTGGGGCAACTTCAACGTCTGCTGAAGCTCAAGAGGTGCCTCTACAAAGGTTGCAATGAGACCCGATGCGACATGCCACTCAATGTGACAGTGGAACAACCAGACACCTAACAAATTAACTACGATTTTCATCAATCAGGGTGAACTTACCTGGGTTGTCGGCCTTGAACCGAAGCACCACATTTCCATTGCCATTAACAACAACCGTATCCCGTCTCATGGGCGTCTTGGCAAAGTCCTTCTCAGATCCCTCAAAATCCCCAGCATCATCATCACTGCGATACAGAACCTGGAAGTGATGACCGTGAAGATGGAAAGGATGCCGACCGTCGTCCTTATTGTTGAGAACCACCTGCACAATCTCATCCTTCTTCAACACGAAACTATGAGTATACGTTCCGTAAACCTGAGGATCCGTCGCCTTGTCGCCACTCGTCAAGACAGTGTAGAGAGTGGGCACCTTGGGTGGACGGTAGGTGATGTTGTTGAAAAAGGCGTAGTTCGCTCCGTCGCGGAGATTATCCATGATGACTTCGAGTTCAACAAGCTTGCTCGGCTCAGGCAGCAGCGGCATCTCATCATACGGCACTAGATCCACGTCGTCATAAGGATCGAATTCGTCGATGGTCGCAGGCTTCGGCAGAGGCTTTGCTTCGTCGTAGACGAGCCAGCCTGTTACGTTCCAGTTGAGGTCATCCGGCAAAAGATCAAACAGATCCTACATGGTCAGCCAGGTCAATTTAGGGAACGTCAAACTTACAGTATCCATGCTCGCCACAATGGGAAAGTTTGCCTTGGAATCAGCCTTGGTCGTGACGAGCACACTGCATCGCTGCCCAGCAGAGAGATACACCATGCTGGCTTCAGCAGGCTTGGTGTATGCGCCGTCAACCTCTACGATGGACATCTTGTGGCCCTCGATCCAGAAATACTGTCCGGCAAAAGCACCGAGATTGATCAATCGCAGGAAATACGTCTTGCTGGGCTGGACCGCAACCTTGAGGTTCTGCGTCTCGTTCATGAGAGCGGCTTGAGGGACAGGTTCAGCGCCAGTCGGGTTGCCCTTGCGCAGAAACTCGGGGAGCAAAGTCTGCATCTCATCGTGATACCAGTCGGACAAGGACATGATAATCTCGTCATCGTATTTCCCCTTGAAAGGCGACTCGGGGTCATGAATGACAAGTGGCCCTCGAAGACCATCGGGATACTGACTCTCGGTGTGAGAGTGATACCAGTACGTTCCAGGTTGAGTAATCTGCCACTATTAGATACACCCAGACACCCAGAACAAAACACATACCGTAAAGTTGTAGAGAAAAGACTGCCCGGGAGGAATAGGACACTGCGTAACCTGCGAAGGCCCATCCATGTGATTCGACCCGTTCATGAACAGCCCGTGAAAGTGCAGCGACGTGGTCTGGTTGCCCAGGTTATTGTGGGCATTGACCAAGATGGTATCCCCAACATTGGCCTCGATGCGCGGGATCGGCCACTGCCCGTTGATGCCGATGGTCGGACGCTCAAACGCGCCGTCGGGGTTGGCCCTGACCCATCCGATGTTGAAGTCGTAGGAGACTGTGGCGGCCAGAGATGACAATGGCATCGCCAGAGCGACAGCCCAGTCGAGTCTACGCATCTTGGGGGGCTGTTGCAGAGTGTTGAGGAGCGAGGGTCTCACAGCGACTGCGGCCGGCTAAAGAAAAGAAGCTTGAGCAGGCAAGCTCCGTGGAGACAGCCTCACACCACCAGGGTCTTGGGCCGTGCGCTGCACCAGTCTGCAGGGATCTTATCAATCTGATAATCCGACTTCGGGACTCGGGATCAAGGGACTCCAGAGATGAGCCGTCGATGGGATGCTCTGCTTTTGAGTCTGCCCTTCTCTGCTCAGCCTCTCAAACAGACACGCTTCACCTCAATGAGGGGGTCATCCTCTCCTCTCCTCTCCTTCTGAGACAGAGTTTTTTAATACCCTCATGGCACGGGCTGATCCATGCCTCCCAAGTCCTCCCGGCTCAACCCGTGATTCGGTCTCACACGACTAAGTGGGCATCCTGTGACCCTTAGTTCCAAAGCCGGACTCTCGCTCCGAGGGCAATTTTCACGCGTGGGATGTGGAAAAAAGGCTTGGCGTGGGGCTCTCTTCGGACCTTTGATTATCTGATGGTCCGAGGGACGGAACTTGACTTGACTGTTAACTCTTTCAAGCAAAGCAAATAGCTGAGGCAGTAGGGCAAACAGCTCCAAGCAGTAGCCAAGATGCTCGATCTCTTTTTAGTTCCCGTATACGTCGTCGTCTTCCGAGAGACCCTCGAGACCGCCATCATCGTCTCGGTCTTGCTGGCATTCCTGAAGCAAACCCTCGATGGCTCCCAGCGCGACGCCAACCTCTACAAGGCCCTGCGCGCACAGGTAAAGCCTCTCTCTCTCGTCTTGACCTCTTGCCTCTTGCTAAATTGACAGGTCTGGCTTGGAACCGCCACCGGCTTCGCCCTCTGCCTCGTCGGCTCGGGCATCATCATCGGCATCTTCTACATCCTCGGCACTGACGCATGGGCTGACCACGAGTACTACTATGAGGGTGTGTTTTCGCTCGTATCCGCCATCATCATCACCATCATGGGCGGCGCACTTCTGCGTGTAGGCAAGATGGAGGAGAAGTGGAGGGCAAAGCTGGCAAAAGCGATTGAGTCGCCCGTGACGGCTCATGGGAAGAGGGCGTGGTTGGTCAACTTCTTTGAGAAGTACGCCATGTTTGTGCTGCCATTCATCACTGTTCTTCGTGAGGGTATCGAGGGCATCGTCTTTGTCGCTGGTGTATCCTTTTCTGCGCCAGCTTCTGCCGTGCCACTCCCAGTCATTATGGGATTGCTCTCTGGAGGACTTGTGGGATATGCTCTATACCGGTAAGTGACTCGTCGCCGTCTCTCACACATCTAACCTTCCCAGGGGCGGTTCATCCGCAAAGCTACAAGTCTTTCTCGTCGCCTCAACCTGTCTCCTCTACCTCGTCGCCGCAGGTCTCTTCTCGCGTGCCATCTGGCTCTTTGAGCAGCAGCAGTGGAACAAGGTCGTCGGCGGTGACGCAGCCGAACTCGGAGATGGTCCTGGATCATACGACATTGACCGAAGCATTTGGCACGTCAACGTGAGTCTCGGGTTCCTGTTTAAACGGTCTGTACTGACATGTCCAGTGCTGCAACCCTCAGCTCAACGGCGGAGGAGGCTGGGCCATCCTCAACGCTGTCCTGGGCTGGAACAACTCGGCCACGTACGGATCCGTTCTTGCGTATAACTTGTACTGGATCTTTGTTGTTGGACAGTTCACGGCCATGAGCTACAAGGAGGATCACGGTCACTGGCCTCTGATGAAGGCCAAGGACAAGGACCAAGATGAGGAGCATCTCGTCACTCCCGAGGGGGGCGAGGATTAATGGAGTCTTCAAGTCTGGCCTCTAGTTCAAGCTGTCAACGAGATTGGAGCACGGTGCTAGTCACGCATTCAAAGATGCCAGTCATCTGAATATCAATCAGTAGAGTCTAATAAAAAGTACACCATTATCCCAAGCATCCGTGTTCTTCGTCTTTCATACACGGCTGCAGTGACTACTCATGACCAGTATGGCTCTGCCTTGACATGACGCTGGAACCAAGCACCCAACCTGTCATCAATGGCATCTATCCCGAGATGGCCTCACACTACTCGTCCAGCTGTCCATCCATGATTCTTCTCTCGTCGCATCAATCCGAGTAAGCCTCGTTCAGGCCATGTCCACCCTCTCAATCCGAGTCAACCCTCGCCCTCTTGCGTGGTCGTCCTACGCCGCGTGCATTCTTGCGCTTCTGAGATCCAGGCGCAGCTCCATTCGCCGACTCCTTGGCCTCAAACTTTTCCAGCTCGCTCGGGGCAATCTCGCGGAGCTTGGACTCGTGCTCCCACGTCGACTCGGTGCGGCGGTATCCAACCCACTGGACCTGGTACATGTACTGAGACTTCTTGGACTTGCCGGGGAGGCTGGTGCGCTTGAGGATCTTGAAGACGTGGTAGATGTCCAGCTCGGTCGCAGCCTCGCGCCCCTCGAGCTTATCCCAGTACTTGAAGACGAGCGTCGGGACTTGCTCCTGCAGACTCCATTCCGTCTCCCAGGAAGTCTCGCCACCGTCCCACTTTACTTGGATATCGACGGTCGAGGTAGCCTGGTCGACGCGATGGCCGATAAACTCGTCAATCTCGACGTCATCTCTGAACTCGGCCGTCGGCTTATCTCCCGAGGCGGATGCGGCGGGGACGTCACCATTCACGTCGCCGTTGCGCTTGTCAATGCTCTCCGGCTCGGTCGGTTCGTCGTCGGCGGCGGCGGCGGCGGGAGTGGAACGATCGGGCTTGTCTTCGTTTGCGGGGGTAGCCATCTTGGGAGTCGCTCTGGGAGTTCCTCTGGGGGTTCCCCGAGGAGTTCCCCGAGGAGTTCCCCGAGGAGTTCCGATTCTAGCAGCGGCAGGCGACGCCTTGTGGCCATCGACGGCCTTGTCGCGGGCGGTGACGACGGCGTCGTCCTTTGTGGGAGTATCTGTGGCCATTGTGCGATTCTTGGCTCTCAGCGGCGAAACAGGAACGTCGTAAGGATCTGGGCAGCAGCAGTCAGCCGATGTCGCGCGATGGCGATGGCGATGGCGATGGCGAGGTTGTGCGCCGGGACAGTACCTGAGTGCGGCGGGAGCATAACGAGGGAGCGCAGGGCGCGATTGCCTTGTTGTGAATGCCCTGGACGCGTTGGAGGACGAATCGGTGATGGATAAAAGAACTGGGAGCGCTATTGCGTCACTGATGTTGGTGACGGTCGCAAGTTGGTCGCGCGCGTTGCTATGCGACGCGTTTGGCTTAATGGAGGTGGGAGGCTGACGAGGGAGCAAGCCACAGGTAGGTAGGTAGCTTCAGCCACAGCTGCTGTAGGGATACCTTTGTTGCCGGCAAAACAATAGGTAGGCGGCTTTGTTCAGAGCAGTCAGTAGATGCTTGCTGGTGTTTAATGTTTGGTCTGATTCTCGGCCGAGGTCTGAGACAAGTGCTGGAATTGGTGAGGGGTATGGATGGGCATGGGCACACAGTCAGTCACCATTCATGACCGTCACAACGCAAGCTGTCATGATCACGTCCTTGAGTTTCGTTTATTTACTTTTTTCTTCCTTCACACATGTTGTTATTGTACTTTTGCATGCTTCACCTCGAGCCTAGCTCATAGTTACAAGCAAAATCCTACTTGACAGCTGCCTACTTAGTAGGTATGCACTGTCCAGCTTGATCTCAACGCCATCGCTGCACGGATACCTGCTTGCATTCGTCATGGAGGCTCAACTGTCCACTCATCTCACACGGCGGATATACACTCTGTCGGTCCATCTTTGTCATACCCAATTCTGCCCTCTCCGAATGTTGTCTACCCACAACAAAGGATCAATTAAAGTCAACGAGTGCCGGTCAAAGAGGTATCATTGAGTTAATCGGTCGGGTATGGCTCAGCTAGCTTCTCGGTCCTTCTTCACCGTGGACGTCACCGTCTCAAGCTGTGCAAAAAGCCGACTACCAGAGACCATGTCTACATTGTCACTGTAACCTTTCTTTATCTCCATCTGGAATTTTATTGCCGTTTCTTGTTTTCCTTGTATTTTTCGCACTTGTCTCACATCTGGTCCGAAAACCTGGACTGGCCCATTGTATGATTGTACTATCACAATGTCCACTGCAATCGACTAGCTTTCCACGCCAGAGCTCCATGAGACTGCATTTTTATGTCTCTGCCCAGAGTTGACATCTTCCAACTGGAGAGTTGACATCTTCAAACTGGAGCAGCTTGACAAAGGTGAATCCAGTCACCATCTAATTCACCTCCAACACTCCAGGAGAACGGCTGCGATTATGTCATCCACAGCCTGTGGACTACTAGTTTTTTCTACACATGATTCAATCTTGCCAAGTTGAGCAATAAGGTGCGTTTATTACCCCCCATCAAGGTCAAAGTCGACGCTTCGCTTGATGACTGTCGTCGCTTCTGAGCTTCAAGTCAGACCCCGAAAATGAAATGACTCTAACCTCAGAAATAAACGAAATCTGGGGTTTTAGCCAAAACCCCCATCTGGCTAGTAAGCAATCCGACTTTGAACGAGCTCGGTCTATTCTCCTGTGGCCAAGGGTGGACAGAAACTTGCCTCTAGTGCCTGGTACTGTTGGGCGAACGCGCAGTGGGAGATCCGTCGGCAAGAGGCCGGCACGTTCTGGATTTCCAGGAGCTTTATTTGCAATATAATACAAGTAACGTATTGATTCACCATCTTCTTTGAGCACATGTGGTTTAAGTTTTTACACGTGCCTTCGAGTGACCATGTCAAATCGAGAAAGTCACATTGCTTACGAATGCACTACGTGCTCTATCGATGCATGCTTTTACACCTTGACGGGGCTATATTCGGGGCCTCCCAATAAAAACACAATATTCGAATGATATATCGCCCCGATGAAAACGCCATTTTTCAACGCGTATAGGGTAAACACCAACCCAGCTCACACCACCACACCACACCCCTTCACTCACCTTGGCTCACCGAACTCACCACAACACTTCAACCCACGTGGAGAAAAAAGAAAGAAAATTCTGCCGCGCCGGCATTATGACGCCTTAGACGCCGTCGGGTCTAGCAGCCCGGCAGCCGCTCTAGCTCAACAGCCACGGGAGCCACAGTTTGATCTAACGCCACAACCGCCCATGTTGCACAGGAACAAAGGACAAACTCTGGATGTCTGGGGGTAGGTATTGTGGAGAACGGGGAGTTCAGAGTATACACCTATCTGGTTCTTCTCATTCATAAGCAGACAGTTTTGTAATGCTGCTTCTTGCCTCGTTGCAGAGTTGCCAACTTGCCCCCAGATATGACTCCATCCGGTGGCTGAATTGCAAAAACATGCAGCTTGAACATTTCAGCAATGATCACCCCTTCATGATCTGAGCAGTCATCACCCTGACAAAGTACTTTGTCCGTTTCTTTTCACGCCGTCGGGTTTCTACGCCCTCGCCTAAAGAACAGGCATGAGATGAGCTCTCATTTGAAAAATCTCAACACCACGTCCAACTTCACATGTCTACCGAGGAAAGCCGTCTCCAAGCGTGACACAAGGGCTCCAGGAATCGAGTGACCGCTTACCAGGTTGTGTGTGAATGTGGATGTTGGGCAACGCGTGGGATTGTTCAAGGGCCTGGGCCTTGGCCCCCGGGCACGTCATCGGCAAGCACCCAACAACGAACTAGCCTCGAGGGAGCCGGGACCAATAGCTTCACCAAACGCCGGTAGAGCCAAGAGGACAAGCTGTGTCTTGTCTGAACTTTTGTAAAATCCGCTGATCTGACGGTCTAGGAGTGAAGAGGCAGGTGCAGTTGTCTACGGACAAAAGGACTCGAGGCTTGCATGGTTGACGTGTCTGAAGGCCAAGATGGTGAATACTCCTGCATACTCGTATTCATGTCAGATTGTATTCGGCGCTTCTGGATACTTGCCTGGAGATGTATACGCAAGGATATTCGGGGAGTACGGCTCTGCCCTGACAGGGACAACTGCCGCACCGGGTGCAACGTGTGTCCCGAATGTTTGATCGAGACGCTCGAGCCGCGTAGACCTGTACTGCCGGACAGTCCGAGTTTCGCGGCGAGAGACGTGGGCATGGCATGGCATGGCATGGTACAAGTGTCAGGAGCCATCATGCAACGGCGTCTCCAGGTTCCCGTCGCGCAGATCGAGTTGCATGGGAAAGAAACAGAGTTGCATATGGCCTTGCATAGCCCGATCACACCATGAGCGTCTAGTTGGCGATCCATTCAAGCCCTTGTAAGGTGACAACTGGTTCAGGTGGACGTGGGATGCAAAACCTGTCATAATCTCGGCGCATTCGTATAGTAGAAACGTCGTATTACCTACACACACAGAAAAAACAGCCCGGGCGTGTTCCAGAGCCACGGGTTTGAGGCGATATCTAGAACCCAGGCCCACGAACCGGCTGCTTGGGCGTGGAGATGAACCGCTGACGGAGACTTGGACGGGATGCATCAACGGGGGAAGAAGCCGGGAGGTCCAACAGGGGGGGGGGG
>JABFEX010001288.1:0-58862 GCA_013623515.1 Fusarium illudens | reverse complement strand
AGGAGGATGCGGTGAAGGGGGTTCGTGGGGGAGGGGGTTTGATAGTTGCGGGAGACGACGGGACATGGGTTGTTGGAGGAGTCGTATCCTGCTTATTGGTGCTTTCCTCCTCGGGGGTCGAGGGGACGAGGATGTCGTCCGAGGTAGGGAACTGCGTAGAGTGGGCGATATCGCTCTTGAGCTGAGCTTCAACCTGCTGAGAGACGCTCAAACTCGGCGTAGGCGCTGGGTTCTTATCCCTTGCGGGAGCGGGTGACGAGTTGGCAAAGAGATTGACTCTTCCGCTCTCGTCTTCGTCTTCTGCTGGGGCCTGAGACTGAGAGGCACCCTCTCCCGAGTCATTCTCGGCGAAGATGGCGTGTCGGAGGTTCCAGAGCAGCTGGCCGACGACAGCAGGAGGGATGTAGATGTAACGGCCAATATCGCCTTCGACCCAGCCCTCTTCACGCATGTCGTCGCCTTCAACCGGGTTGTTGAGCTCATACACCTGGGTCAGATGGTAACGCCAGGCTGGACCCTCGGTTACACGGCCAGGCTCTGCACAGGCGAGGAAGCGGAGCAGCTCTCCATCATACAGCCAGAAGCGGACGACTTGGGCGGGGATCTTGAAGGGGAGTACGAGGGCAACCCGGAAGCCGTCAATGACATCATCCAGCATGTCCTGAGAGAGCGGGAGTAGGACATCTGTGCGAGCAGAAGCCGGTGGGAGAGCTTGGAGGGCTGCGAGGGGCACGCGCTGAGATTCGAGGGGTTGAGTTTGAGTTGGTGGGAGAGGGCGATGGATGGGTTTGCGGAGGCGCTTTGCCGGGCGACGTGAAGCTTTGGGCGTTAACGAAGGAGGAGGGAACGTGGTTGGTCGTGAGCTGAGAGGTGGGAGTGATGTTGACGATGTCGAGGCCCCAAGTCGTGAACTCGATGACTCCCCGGTTGAGACCTCACCAAGGGCTTTCCGTTGGATGCCACGGCCGAAGGGATCTGCTTGAGTCGGTGTCTTGGACATTTCTTCCTCAGATGAAGCAATCTCGTTCATGACAAACTGGGTTTCAGCTCCGGCAACAAAGGTGTTTTCGTCGTTCTCATCGTCACCACCGAGGTTCTCGTCGTCCTCCCCAAAGTCATCATCGTCCTCATCCTCCGAATCTGGAATCTCGAGAAGGACCTTCGTCTTCCCGCGACCTGGAGATACCAGCTTCATTCTTCTGGGCGTGGGACTACCGGTCCTGTCCCTTCTCTGGCTTCCGCCCAGCTCAGTGCTCTCACCTCTTCGTCTGGGCTTTGTGGGCGTCTCCATCTCGCTCAGGACCGAGGAAGACTCGAGTGGCTCGATTGTCCCCTTGGGAGTCTTGTTGGGCGAGTCAACTGGCAGTTCGCGCAGAGGAGTACGGCCAACCGAGCCCCAGCTCTCGGTGGCGTAAGAATCCTGGATGATGCGATCGTGACGTCGAGGGGTCGTTGCAACGCGCGGCTTCCCGGTGAACTCCTTAAGCGGCGATGTGACAGCCGGCGAAGACCCCTTTCCTTTAACTGGAGTGACATCTACCTGATCAGGAGCGCCATAGCGATCCATCATGAGGCTGGCCATTGACGATACGCTTGGTGGCGCAGAGAGCTGGCTCGAAGAAGGAATCTCTGCTGACTTGGCGCGCTTCCGCGGTGTCTGTGGCACCATAGACTCTTCACGAGCGGCAGTCGGCTCCCCCGGCTGCTGCTGTGACTTGGACGCAGACTGAGGTCGTTTTCTCTTTATGGGAGTGACAGACTTGAGACGCTGAACCCGTCGCGGGCTTGGGCTTGTGGGATCACCGAGCCACTGCTGGAATTCGTCGTCCTCTTCCTCGTCTTCCGAGTCCTTGATATACTGAGCTTGATCATCGCGGCCGAGGAACTGGGTTAAGGTCTGTGTGTGGTAGCTTGAGGTGGGTACATCGCCGCCCGTCGTCTTTCGCCGGTCCGATCTCTTCGCCTTGGCGGCTTTGGGTTTCTTGGCCGAACTGTCGTCCTCATCATCGTCGCCTATCGTCCGGCGTCGTTTCGTTCTTTCGTTTTTGGTGGGGGCCTTCTTGGAGACTCCTCGTCGTTTCCTCCCACTCGATATCGGCTCATCATCCTCATTATTCCTCTGCTCTTTCTGTTCGACATCTACCGATTCCACCTCCTCATTTCCATCATCGTCCTTTTCTTCGTCCTCGCTATCGCTCAGCACAATCGGGTCGTGCTCCTCAAAGCTCGACACAAAGTCGATCTGCGTCAGGGTCTGCTGCCGCAACGACCTCGCGCTCGTCTCGGTCAGCTTCTTGCGATTCTGCTTTCCGTACGTCCGCACGATCCTCCGGCGCGCAGGGAACTGGGCCTGCTGCTGTGCTGGTGTCGAGTGGTAGACGCGGCTCGGGGCGGGGACACCACCGGAGCGGGTCTTTGGCGTCATTGTTGAGGTGATCCGGGTTGACTCGATGTTTGTGAGGAGATTCGAATCGTTCTCGTTCAGGACTCGAAATATTTGGAAGCCGACATGTCGTTTGTTTGTTTGTAGTTGAGAGAAGGCTTAAATTAAACGCTGGCCAGCAGTTGATTGCTTGCCCAAGGAACGTCGATGTTGGGTGGAGCTTTCGGCGCCAAAGGGCGTAAAGTGGCGTGCCCTTGGCGTGAAACGCGGCGACGCGTCGCGTGGGTGCTTAAAGTGCAGGGAAGGTACGGTATAGTACCAGGGTCTCGCCTTCCTCCCCGCGAACGCGTCCGGGTTTAATTGAGAGCTAAGTTATTCTTAGCGTGTCATTGTCACTAACAATTACAGTAGGTAGGTAGTTAAGCCATGACGTCGTTGCCTCTATCCCGACATCTCTCAAGGCGAACGAGGCGCAATCTTTATCCCTCGACAAGCACTCCGTAGTTATTGGCAAGTAGATATATCGGAATATACTAAAAAGGCCAACCCCCAGACGCCACGCCATACACGTCTTCTCCATATATACCACGAACCATCACGCCTCATGTACTTCCCACGGCTGGTCAAACAGGCAGGCTGGTAGTATAGCAGTTACTGGTACAGATTCATCCCATCATATCCTCTCTTCCGTCGCTTCCTCTTCCTGGTACCCGAGACTTGACTCCTATATCAATAGCATCATCGGAAAGCAGCCTTGACATCGGCACGGGGCCACTCGAAAAGGACGTCGCCACCATATACGTTGGTCGTCACTTCACCAATTCGCCTCTCCACGTTCTCGTAGAACCCTTCACACTCCGAGAGCACCTTGACCACCAACCCTCGGCTCAGCGCCGGATCGTCTGCGTCGCCAAAGTGCTTCTCCACACGCTTGCGTAGCGCTTCGATGCCCTTGCGCACTTCCTTGGAGTCGTAGTTGCCGAGCACCTTGTTGAACACCGTCTTGCTGTTGGACGGCTGCGCGGCGATCGTCGCCGCCGACTTTCCTGAGTGGAGCTGGGCTTCCATGTTCTCGAGGTGCTCCAGCACCTTGCCCAGTGGCCGTCGCATCACCGCGTTCAGGTAGAGGTTCATGTGCTCGTCGTACGTTGCGTTTGCCTGATCCTTCCACTCCTCAAGCACATCCAATCCTCGAGTGTCCGTCTCTTCTGTAAAATGGTTCATGTTCTCGATCAGGAGGATGTGGAAGTTGAGAGCCTCCTTGTCCTCGGGGTCTGCAGAGCCGCTCGTCACACTGACTGCAGGGTTCTCCCGCGCAATAACCATGAGCGAGTCAAACATTGTCTTGAGCAAGCGGTCATACTCGCGGTCGATGGTGCTCCGAGCTGCAAGGTTGGCATCCACCCCGGCAAGCATGTTCTCAACGGCAGCCGAGAAGGCAGGGAAGACACGAATGAACGAAATGACGCCCTTTCGCTTGCTGATCTTGACCTTGGTCTCCTCGATGGCCCGAATCTGCTCATCGACAAATTTCTTGAACCGCACTTCCAGATGCCCGTGGAGCTTCTGCAGCAGAGTGTTAAGATACTCTTGGTTGGACTGGCTAATCTCGGCCATTTTCTTCTCCAGAGTTGCCAGCACTCCAATTCCTTGTCTGGTATTTGTTAGCGTGTTAACCAAGCCAAATAGATGGATTCAACTTACAGAGGATCCTGTCCAACCACCCATTCCATAAGCCGAAGCAACTCTGACTCTAGGAATACAAACACAACCTCCATTGAGCGCAAGATGCGTCGAGCCAACTCTCGATCAGGCTCCATGAGGCGGGGTCGTCTCAGGTCGCCGCCTCGTCGCTCTCGAGGTGCCCTGGCAGCAACAGAGTCTGGGAAGTCGATATGTTCGAGTGTTGTTGCATGGAAGAAGTCGATGATGAAGTTCTGCTCCATCTGCATAAGAGGCAGCAGATCGTCGAGAACTCCCGCAAAAACCTCGTATGGCAGGTCCCTGCCCTCGCCCCCTCTCTTGTCTGCCTTTGGCTTGCTGGCGCCATCCTCTCGCTGTGACCGCAGGGCCCGAGCCAGCGTCTGACTACGCTTCACTGTCAACTTTCTGGCGGTAGTGGCTACACCTCCCTCCTGGTGCTTCTCAACCGGAGTTGTGAAGAGCAACTCAGACTCCTCGCCGGTCAACTTCCTGGCATTCTTACGCCACACCGCGACCACGGCTTGGAACTCGACTCGATACACAGGCTGACTCTTGTCCTGGTAAGTTTGAATGAGACGGCTCCACTGGGTCGTGTCCATGTCGCGGGCGTATAGCATTAGGGGGCTGAACTTCCACAAGACGTCTCGGCCGAGGTCATGATGCGTCGAGTCCACCTTGCGAGACAAGGCTCCTTCCATAGCAAGTTTTGTCTCTGTAAAGGCCTCGTCGAATTGCCGGGACATGAAGTCGACAAATCTGAGCATAAATGATGCGCTCTCCTGGTCGTAGATCTGCTTCTTCTCCTGAACGATGCGCATTTGCTTAAAGTCTGGGTTGAGGCCATGGGCTTGGTCCGACTCCCCAGTCTCATCCACCTTGTCGCCGCCGCTGCGAGTAGGATCGATCTTGATCATAGCCTTGTAAAGGACGACCAGAGACTTTTCAACGTCTTCCAAACCACGGATATTATCCAAAGGCGCCAGTCTGAGTACTTCAAGTTCGTTCGATGTGATGGCGCATGTCTCAAGTAGAGACTCGAGCTCCTTCTTGAGTAACTTCTGGTTTGCCGTTTGGACTTGAAGACCCTGGCCCTGAGCCTCGATGTAGGCAATATCCTCCGACAAGGTCTATTGCTTGTTAGAACCGTCACAGATCTTTAGTCAACAAACTTACCGAAAGTTCAACGGAATATAGTGTGAGCAAGTTATCCAGCTCCTCACATTCACCCATGGCAACATCAAGCCCTAGCTTAATTGCATCGACGCGCTCATCCTCTTCACGGAAGCGAGCAAGCCAGCCTCCGGCCTGTGCCTTGTTGAGTTCGCGCTCAAGGTCGGCCTTCATTTCTTCGACGTTGCGTGTTCGCATCTGCTCTCCAGGAATCCATCCGAAGTAATCCAACCACTGGGAGAATTCTTCACTCCTTTCGTCTAGGATTGATGGGTTGACACCCAGTGTTTGAAGATACTTCATGTCATTGCCTGCAGCAACAGAGCGGCGCGGCTCCTTCTTCTCAAGTTCCTTTGGCTTCTTGACTTCTTGGGGCGGTCCATGCGAACTCGTTGGCCTGCTGGTAGGGACGGTGATCTTAACCTCGGGGACCAGAGAGCTACGATCCGCAGACTTGGGACGCTCCGCGACCTTGGGTTTATTTAGTGCCTTGGGTTCTTCTGCAGGTTTTGGTGGTTCAGGAAGTTGCTCGGGGGTCGTTTCCCTCTCCCTGGAAGGCGGGCGAGGCGGTGCAGGAACAACACTCGTGATGCCGTCAGGTCCTTCATCACCCTTGGTCTTAGCTAGACGCAAACGCTCTCCCGCACCACCAGGTCGGGGTTTAAAGGCCGTCGCAGCAGAGGCAGCAGAGGCGGCTTTCCATAGAGCACCCGCGATCTCGTTTCTGGACTTCTTCGCCTTTATCATGGGACCCAAGCCGGGTCTCGACTCGTCTTGCTCACCTGGTTGTGGGCTAGGTCCTTTACTGGGCGGCAAGGCTGGCAGCTCCTCTGGAGGCGAGACGGGAGGTTCAGGGGGTGAGTTGGGGGCGGTTTGAAAGACCGGGGCTGGTGAAGGTGCGGCACTCGCTCCTGTGGCCACCGAGTTCGAAGAACCTGGTCTGAGAGATGGTGGTATTGGAGGTGCTGGAGTCGGTTCATGCCTTGGCAATTCCGGCATCCGTCCTGCGGACGACGGAATCTCTCGGTCCTGAACGCTTCCCGTAAGGGAACTGTTGGCTGACTTTAGACTCGAAGTATCCTTTCTTAGCAAAATCCGGTCGCTGCTACGTGGTGGAGGCGCCATTGGTTCCTTTTTGCCAGGGCTGATCAAAGGCGGAGGCACCAGGTCTCGGTCAAGGGGTCGAGTGGGATCCATAGGGGGCCTTCGCCTTTCCGGGGGTGGCCTATCAAGTTGAAGAGGCGAAGGGACAGGCTGATGGGGCTGCATTACTGGCTGTGATTTTGGCGAAGGTGAGGATTGAGTTGTTGATGGTTGCGGAGGCGTAAGGTTTGATGGAGCTCGTCCATCGAGAGGTTCCCCAAATCTCCCAAAGGCTCCCGGCCCTGTCATGCCATTGCGAGAGCGTGGTGGTAAGCTGGAAGCATCATCGCTTCTGGCAATTAAAGAATTGGCGACCGAGTCCTGGCTCTTGTTTCCATGAGCCATCCATCGGGGTGGTGGTGGCCCTCCCCTTGAAACGCTCGAATCAAAACTTCCAACAGGCGAGTTGGTAATGTTCGGAGGCGGACGAACTGGTGGTGTCCTGAAGCGTGGAATATCTTGAGCGGCTGGGTGTCCCGGAAGCGAAGGGTGTGTTGGCTGCACAGGATGGGCAGGCCGTGGCGCTGGTGAACTGTTTGCAGACTGGATCGACATTTGTTCAGACTGCTGCGGAGGCTGAGGAGGTCTTGAGGGGCCAGGCGGCCGTCTCGTAGCTCCCATCACTTGATCATACTCTCTCTGCTCGAACCCTGATAGCTCTGGAGTTCTGCCACCAGTGTATTTTCCGTAGATCTTGATGAGACTGGCGATAAAGAACTTCTTCTCCTTGTCTGTCTGGGCCTGCCAGAAATAAGGCTTGCCAAGAGTGACCTGGAACCCGGTGTCGCCGGCCCAGTCGCGATGGTTCGAGTTGGCCTCGGGCCCGGTATAGGACTCGATGCGTGTCAAGTCGTCGAGATTCCATGTTTTGCCGATAGAAAAAGAACCGTTGGCATTCTCCTTGGACTTGTGCATGCGGACTCGGCCAGACTTGCGGACGGCCACGATGATGATTCGAGGCTTCTGGATATCGGGAGTCCGGGCCTGGGGCGGAGGAGGGGTCGTTGGGTAGGAGGAGAATTCGGTGATTCGAATGTGGGTGATGTATGTCTCATGAACTAGCGAAGCTTGTCAGCCAAATGATGCATACGCCATCATGTGTTTTCTTGATCTCTGTCTCCTGGCGACAGCCTCGCGGCCCAAAGTTGATGGATTCGCGGATCAGACGCGGAGATTATGGAGTCGAGGACTGGGCTTGGCGAGGACAACAACAGGACTTACGGGAGCCGTCCACATCCTTCTTGGTAAAGCAGCTTTCTATGATGCGGCGCTTCTCATCCTCAAAGCGCTCTGCCCTACTAGCAGCCGCAGCCGCGCCGGGGCCGCCCCCATTTGTGCGGTCCATGAGCAAACAGCGAGGAACAGGATCACGCAGGGGCGACGAATGGTGAGCGCGGAAGCATGTTCGGCCGGGCAGGTGAGAAACGAGCGGTTCCCGCGACAGGAAGCGGGCTATTCGAACAGGTGAGCGCGCAAAGGCGATGACGCGGTTATCGACGACGACGTGATAAGGTGACGGTTCCTGATGCTCGGTGACGTGGGATTCGAGGACAACTTGGTCGTCGAGGTCAGTGTGGCTGGAGGTGGTTCCCTATTTCCATGTGGAGGTTTCGGGTGGGCACCTGCCTTGCCTTTGCTTGGTCTGGGCGCTGGGCGCTGGAGCTTTGGGCCGTACCTGCCTTTGTTGCTCCACTGCAGCTCTGGATCTTGGTCGGCTGCTGTGGCTGTCAGCCTATGGCAAGCCACAGAATGAGGTCAGGCTCCGCTAGCACGTGTATTTTTGGTCGTCTTTGTCTTCCATCGCAAGTTGGCGAGGCGTGCTTCTTTGTACCTGCAGTCATCCGACCACGAACCTATTCTAGGATCTTTTATCTCTTGCAGATGGCTATTTCGAGTTTCTTTCAATAGCGTGAGTTCTCAACACTCTCGATTAAGTTTGGTGGCTTTTCACAATACATCAAGACGCCTCCCTACAATGTCCTTTACCATATCGAGGTCCAACGCCTCCACAGTCCTCCCTTTGAACCCCGTCGTCGACTCTGCCATGCACAGTGCATTGTAGATGGCTTCCTCTGTGGCGTCCGCTGCAGCTTCGAAAACCCCATTGATCGAGGCATCATCGAGCATTTCTACCGCCATGGGTCTGGGCCGGTACGGGTCCATGGCGGGTGATGCTCCGGCCGCCATGGGCAGCTCCTGGAACGGTATCTTGGATGCGGTTGAGAAGGCCAGAAATATGTCGCCCGATGTGTTGTTACCGTAGCCGCCCACTTTGGCGAGCCCGACTGTGGCCCGTTTGGCAACGCGCTGAAGCTGGATGGGAAGTAGAGGGACGTCCGTTGCGATGACAACAATGATGCTGCCGTCTTTCCGAGGCTCTTTAGCGACTGTATCTTCGGATGACAGCGCGGCAGATCCCTTTTTTGACTTGATGATCCGGCCGATTGGAACTCCCCCAATGTGCAGATTCTCCTGCGTGCCGTAGTTGGCCTGGACCAGCACGCCCACGGTATATGCCTTGGGATCCCCAGCTGCGTCAAACCCCTGCACGACCCGACTGCTTGACCCTGTGCCGCCCTTGAATCGGTGACAGATCATCCCGGTACCGCCACCTGTGTTTCCCTCTGGAACAAGCCCAGAGCTTGCATTTAGAATCCCGGTCACGATGTGCTCTGGTGTCACTGCGAAACGGCTCTGGTCACTCAGAAAGCCGTCATATGTCTCTGTGACGACTGGAAAGATGTAAAGCTCCATCTCGCCTTCGTCATTGGTGTGATAACGGAATACATATTCCAGGACACCGCGGTGGCCATCGCCGATGGCGGACGTTGTGGTGAGGATGATGGGCGACGTGAGCAACCCTGTTTCCTCGATCCAGTGAGAACCGGTCAGTTCACCGCAGCCATTGAACCTGAAGATTCCGGCATGGGACGAGTACTTGAACCAGTCGGGGCGGGGAAGAATAGTCGTGACCCCCGTGTTGACGTCTGTGTCGGGTCTGATGGACTGAGTGTGGACGAGCACGCCGGGAACATCAGTGATTGAGTTGAGTTCGCCCGTTGGCCACTTGCCCAGCTGAAGTTGAGGCAAGATATCACGAAGACGAGCCCTGCCGGTCGAAGTTGTAGGTGGAGCCATTGTGATTTGTGGTGGGTTTGGGATAGGCGAGGCTTCCAGCTCTGTTTACAGTGCTTGAAGACAGCTTGAGGCCTTTACTTTTGCGTCCATGATGGGTTGTATGTGCTGATATCAGGCGATGGCTCTGGATTGCGTCGCTGCTGAGTCAGGCATGTAATTGCGAGATGTTTGTATTGGTCCTGAGTCGCCAATTGTCTAACAAGGGTGTCTATCTTCGCTTAAAGGGAGTTAACAAAAAAGAAGTGAACAAAGGAAGAGGCGAACCTGTGAATTGTCAAGCCAATGAAACGCCTAAAATTAGACTCGAGTCTAACAAGAGAAAATACGAACTGTTACAGTAAACAGTCAGTCATTTCGACAAGCACCAGACATTGTCTCGGCCGAGAAGCCGTCGGCAAAGCTGCCATTTCGGACTTGACATGAATTGCCAGATTAGGAAATTATCTCCCCAGACTTTCCCCTCAACTCCTCTCGCCTTTCAACGACATCGTCATGTGAGAGAAGAGAATAAGGAGAATGCGATATGTAATCGGATACAAGGGAACCAATCAGTATCAAAATGTCGTCACCAAAACATGACGAAACAACCCCCTCCTTCCCCCAGATTCACCGCAGCCGGGGCGCCCTCGTGATACATTCAGAGATCCGCTTTCCCCTCACAACTTTTGGACGCCGGACGCCAGATCGGCGCCGCTCTCACCCCCGCAATTCGCGGTCTTGGTCGTCCGCCATCCGAGGTTCTGCTTACACAATGTGTCGTACATGTTAGCCGCCGCCACAGCTTCAATTGGGACGCCTTGAGCCTCTTTCAACCTCTCAACTCTGGGGCATCTTGCTGCTTGTTGCTCACTGACTCTTGTCCCTCTACTTATCTTGTACTCTTTCTGTGACATCGTTTGGTGACATCATCTCCACCATGGTGGCCGCCGTGAGAGCCATTCCCAACGTACGTGACAACCCCGCAAGGTTTGAGGCATCGAGCATCGCCTTTCACTCACCATGAGCCAATTCGTTCAGGCAGCGCTCACAGCAGTCAATTTAGGCCGCCAAGCGAGCTACCAGCCTGCTCCGCACCGTTCAGTACACCCATCCGCCCTCATGTCCCTGCCACTCGAATCCCGGCTATCACCAGTCGCCGCCGGTTCTCACTCCCTCGAGACATGCTCATCAGCGCAAGTATGCCACGCCAACCACGCACCCGGGCCAGAAGGAGTACGCCTTTGAGATGGCTGCCTCGTCGATTCGCTTCGGTCCCGGCGTCACGCAGGAGGTCGGCATGGACTTGAAGAACATGGGCTCGAAGCGAGTTTGTGTTGTGACGGATGAGAACGTCGACAAGCTGGACGCCATGAGACAGGTCCGTGAGGCTCTCATTCGAGAGGGCATCCCCTTTGAGGTTTACTCCAAGGTCCGAATTGAGCCAAAGGATAGCTCGTAGGTTTCTCAAGGACCCCGGTCTCAGCTTTTCTCACAGTACTGTAGCATCAAGGAGGCTATCGCTTGGGCTCGTCCTTATGAGCCCGACGCCTTCCTGGCTGTCGGTGGTGGCTCAGTCATCGACACAGCCAAGCTCATGAACCTATACACGGCGTACCCAGACGCCGACTTCCTCGACTTTGTCAACGCGCCACTCGGCAAGGGCCGTCCCGTCGACAAGCCCCTAAAGCCCCTCATCGCCGTCCCGACCACAGCCGGCACGGGCAGCGAGACGACGGGAACCGCCATCTTCGACCTCGTGTCCAAGCGGGCAAAGACGGGCGTCGCCCACCGGAACCTCAAGCCCACTCTCGGAATCTGCGATCCCCTCAACACGAGGACCATGCCTGCAGCAGTCAAGGCGGCCTCTGGTCTCGATGTGCTTTGCCACTCACTCGAGTCCTGGACGGCCATCCCCTACAATGAGAGAACCCCGAGGCCTACCAACCCGATTCTCCGACCAGCGTATCAAGGTGCTAACCCCATCTCTGACGTGTTTTCGTTCCACGCCCTCCGTGCTACTATCAAGTATCTTCCGCGGTCGGTGAGGGATCCTGATGACCTCGAGGCTCAGAGTGAAATGCTTCTGGCTGCCACCCTGGCTGGAGTCGGTTTCGGAAACGCTGGTGTTCATCTCTGTCACGGTGAGTCTGCATGTGACTTGAGCCAACCGTAGCAACTAACAAGCTCCAGGCATGTCCTACCCTATCTCGGGTCAGAACCCAGGCTACAAGCACGCCGGATATGAAGTATCTTCACCAATCATCCCTCACGGCGTTTCGGTTGCCGTCTCGGCTCCGGCCGTCTTCCGCTTCACAGCCGCCTCCAACCCAGAGCGGCATCTCGCCGCGGCCGAGGCGTTTGGAGTGGACATCACCAACGTCAAGCGCGAGAGCGCAGGAGAGGTGCTCGCCGAGGCCATCACCAAGTTCCTGGCGGAGCTAGGAGACCAGCCCAAGGGCCTCAAGGAGCTCGGGTTCGGCACGGAGCACATCGAGGCTCTTGTAGAGGGAACCATCCCCCAGGCACGTGTGCTGAGTTTGGCCCCTGGTTTGTCCAAGGAGCTCGAGGCTGAGAAGGATCAGCTCCGGAGATTGTTTGAGAATGCCATGACGCATTAGGAATTAAGGGCAGAGAGGAACGAGGGCCGTGCCTGACTCAACGTGCCCTGATGTGGGTGTACGTATCTCCAAATAATCAAGACATGGATGCAAATTTAGCATCCGTTTCCACCCTTGCTGGATCTGAAGCTGCGGTGTTACCGTTTATAGTAGCAGTAGTATTCCGATCGAAAGCTAAAGTCTGACGACAATGCGGCTCTGGTCGATGGTTTACCCAATTGGATACCAGGGAGTAGAGTTGTGCGATCAGATCGGACACATGTCCCCCTTACTTTGTGCAACCTCGTGCCGTACTATGCCATTTTGTGCAACCCTAGCGTTTTCAAAGCATGCAACTCGCCGTAAAGCCCATTACCGTTTACCCAATTCGTGCACCGTCGCACGGAATTGCTCCGTTCCCCGCAAAGAGGATTGGATGACAGCTTGGAACCAGCCTCCTCATTGGACGGATGGAAAACAAGAGTCCCTGCAGGTACGCGTGCCACTAGCTACTGCCCCAATAGGAAATCCAACTACAAATCGTGCATGGCTACTGAGACACCATGCCGACCTCGGCAAGCCCCTACAATTTCTTGGGGCCTTCACCAGACGAACGAGGGAAAGGCAGCCGTGGAGGCAAGAGGCTAGGCGAAGAGAACTCGTCACCTCGAGGTTCTAGAGTGAATGAGTGTTTGCCTCCTTTTTTAAGAACAGTCATGTATCAAAATAGAATGTTCCAAGAGTCATGAGCTCAGCAGGTTTTTTTTTTTTAATCTTTTTTTTTTCTCGGGGTGGGCCGATGATCCCGGTCGCCGCTCGGATGGCGTCCCGATGGCCGCAACATCGTGATCCTGACCTTTACCTAACGAAATTTCCAAGCGGATGTTTCGCAAGAAGCTTCCAAGACCGTCTGAAATCTCCCTGTGCCACTTCACCAAGCGGGAGCATCTATCCACATTGACGTCACTCCACTGTTGGCATTGTACGAGACCCCGAGTGCACGAGTCGATCGCTGCCCTTGCCGGATATGTACGGAGTCCGTTTGAGCACCAGACGATGGATCCTTCCCTAATTATATTAACAAGGCCTTTCCCTTTCGTGGGTGCAGGAGTCTTCCCCACGACTGAGTCTGAAAGGCCGTCGAATCTGCTACGGGCACCCTTGCTTAAGTTACATCACAGTTCCATCTTTTCTCCTCTCACGTTCGTTACTCGTTGCTACCAGCTCTGATGGAGGGATCTTCTAAAGACTTGAAGGATGAACCGGATCTCGAACTCGGTCCCGAACCATCCAAGCCCGCCAGCGGCAGCGAGACGCCCCCGAGTCCCAAGACTGCTGCTGCCATCAGGAAAGACAAGGGTCGTGTAAGATTCAACAGCAATGCCGCTGTCACCAGTCCTCCGGTGAACCCGGCCAGCCCACCGCCGGAAGCCCGGAGCACTCCCATCGCCAAGCCGAGGCCTTCACTGCTGCGAGGCAATTCTTCAAACTCTGTGACCGCCAAGGACGTTGACGATGGGTTGGACCCTGAGTCGAAGGAGGCAATGGCCGCCGCCCAGGAACGTGCCAGGTTGATCGCCGCCAACCTTCGCAGGGACTCGTCTGCTATATCCAGGGATATGCTCGAATCCAGCGTGGACACCGCCTATGATGACCGCGAGTCTGTTGCCGGCTTTCACATTCCCCTTCAGGACCTGAGCCAGTCCGCGCACAACCGAGAAGGCTTCCAGAAGATCCCGTCCGGAGAGCACGACCGCCAGACGCTCAAAGAAGAGGCCTTCAAGCTCGTCCGATCCCACACTAACCGCTTCGAAAACAACACTGCCCAGAACTCGCCAACTGCCAAGGAAGCTCCTCGCCAGCGCCGCGAGACTCTGACAGAGCTAAACGACGGCAACTATGATGGGGTGGTATACGATGTGCCCGAGCCAGAGCAGTATCGTGGCAGCGTCCTCTCTCAGCTGCTAAAGCTCTACAAGCCCCCCGAGCCGCCATTCAAGGGAGGGCATAACCGAAACGCCTCCACAGCCTCGTCGGTCGGTGGGACGAGTAGTCCTACCGTCCAGGGCACTCCCTCCGGGGCCTCGACGCCAACCCGCAAGAAGTGGTATAACCAGAACCGCTCACAGGACACGCTCGCCAACCTCATCGAAGCATCCTCACGACTTGCCAACCCCAACGAAGGAGAGCAACAGGCCAGCGACAGCAAGCATGGCGGGAAGAAACATGGGCGACCTCCGATGCACAAGCGAGCTCACAGCGCCAACCGGCTCAGTGGCTTCTGGCAGCAACAGGAGGCACGCATCACAGTTCATATTGCAGAGACTCTGTCGCGACAGGACTACATCATCAAGCTCTGCCGTGCCTTGATGCTATACGGGGCTCCGACTCACCGACTGGAAGAGTATCTCAGCATGACTGCTAGAGTTCTCGAGATCGACGGCCAGTTCCTCTACCTGCCGGGATGCATGATTATCTCGTTTGACGACCGGTCGACACACACGACAGAAGTCCGAATTGTCCGTACAGCGCAGGGCATCGATCTGGGGAAGCTCAAGGACGTTCATCTGATCTACAAGGAAGTTATGCACGACGTGATCGGGGTCGAGGAGGCTACCGACAAGCTGGATGTGTTGATGAAGCGCAAGGACAAGTTCCACGCCTGGCTGCGAGTGGCCATCTTTGGCCTCACCAGCGTTACAGCCGCGCCCTTTTCTTTCGGTGCCCGTCTGATCGATCTCCCGCTCATCTTTGCCTTCGGCTGTCTTGTTGGACTGCTGCAGCTCATTGTGGCTCCCAACTCTGCCCTGTACAGCAACGTCTTTGAAGTTACGGCCACGGTCGTCGTCAGCTTCTTAGCCAGATTGTTCGGCAGCATCAACAACGGAAACCTGTTTTGCTTTGGTGCTCTCGCTCAAGGTGGTATCGTCATGCTTCTTCCCGGTTACATGGTTTGTAAGTCGAATCCCCTTCTTGGAATGTCTTGGGGCGAGTCAATGCTAATACGAACAATGCAGTGTGCTCTTCTCTTGAACTTCAGTCCAGAGCCATTGTACCGGGCTCGATTCGCATCGTCTACGCCATCATCTACTGTCTTCTACTTGGATTCGGCATCACGGTTGGCTCAACGCTATACGGACTCTTCGATAGCACGCCGTCCAACCAAGCGACTTGCGAGAACCCCATGGACCCATACTACGGCTTCATCTTCGTGCCCCCCTTCGTTGTCTGCATCAGCATGATCTACCAGGCCAAGTGGCGGCAGGTGCCTATCATGGTTGTCATCGCCTTCGCCGGATACATGGTCAACTTCTGGAGTGGGCAGCGGTTCAAGTCCAGCCCGCAAATCTCCAGCACACTCGGCGCCCTGGCCGTCGGTGTGCTTGCGAACCTGTACTCTCGGCTCCGACACGGTGTCGCCGCAGCCATCCTTATCCCTGCTGTCTTCTGTCAGGTGCCAGGAGGCCTGGCGTCGACCGGAGGTCTCCTCAGCGGCCTCAGCGTGGCAAACGAGCTCACCAACAACAATGGGACGATCAACGGAACGTCTTCTGTCCAGGTTGAGCATGGAGGCAAGCTCGACAACTTGGTGTTCAATGTGGCGGCCTCGATGATCCAGATTGCCATTGGGATTGCTGTGGGACTCTTTATGAGTGCTCTAATTATCTATCCTCTCGGTAAACGACGAAGCGGCTTGTTTAGTTTCTAACCCTTGTTTTCACGGCGTTGTCAGCATTGCAAGGTTTTGTGTATTGCACAGGTACTATGGATGTATTTTAGGAGGCAGTTATTAAGTGGCGAGAAGAACGGCTACAAGGGGGCTGGGAACCAAAAACAGCTGGGTTACAACAGCAAAAGTATTGCATTTGGTGTTTTTGAGTTTGGATATGTCTGGGCATTGAGATTGTTTTTCGTGTTTTTCATCCACGTCATGAATTAACGACAGGGTCGGGTTTAGAGACAGGAGCGGGCATCTAGACAGCAAGTTTGAGGAGGTCAATCAACTATGGCCTCGTGAGAGTTGACAATTTGAAGCTGTCTTTTCTACTCGTCCTCCCCTTAACAGTGACATTCAAGACGTCATGCAGCAATGGAGCAAGAAATTGCTGGCACCACAGCTACATACATACTGTATGTATTCACCAGCTCACGGGTGGGCGGGATGTGATGATGTCCGTTCTGCCCGTCGGAATTGCCGGGACGGCACCGGCGTCGATGAATCGGTGATGCATCATTTTCCCGCCCTTCATTCCAGGTAGCCCCAGCTTGGCCTATTGACCCCTGTTCCACGTCATGTCAATCACCAACGGCTCGGCTTGGCTTGTTGACTTCTGGGATGATCCGATTACGCGTATCTCCCACATGCCGGTCAACGTTTATGACGGTATCGCTACCGTTCGGGTGCATAAATATGTGGGTGCATAAGACTGTGAAATGCACAGTGGATTGTATACCTAATGGTTTGTGCAGCCATAGAGGAACTATGAAGGACCCAGCTACCTAAACATCTACAACTCTAGATAGCAGGAGCTACTCCGGGCTATACTTCGTATACAGGAAAGAGCAAACGCCTGTTTTAGGTGAGGTCGACCTCTTCTCCTCTGCAGTTGTGATTCAACTCCTCCGCTTTCATCCCCTTACACCCAACCCTCTCTCTACTCGGCCACTTACACCCTCCCTACCCTCTACCTTTTATTTCTATCTCCCTCCTCCGCGTCTCTCAACTGGTTCTGTAGCCATGAGTATCCCAGCAGAAACAACACAAGCCAACAACCCTCTAACGGCAGCGGAACAGGCAATAAAAGTCGAAAGCCAATATGAACAAATCTTTGCACCGATAAATGAGCCTTTGTCGCCATTGATACAACCGTCTAGAGGGGAATCACCATCGCCATTCACACATATTCCTGCACAGCAGGCAGAATCCTTGACAACGCAGTCACCCTTTCCAGAAGCAGGGTCTCTAGCATCACAGGCACAGCCTCCTCCTCTTCCTCCTCGTCTCGCAGTCCCGACAAAGCCAGGGGTCGTTTCTTTCAAGTTCCCACAGACATTAAACCTCTACCGCTACAAGGGCGATGGCATGCCTAAGGGCACCTACACTTTGGGCGAACGTGAAGGTCAACCACTCTACCTCTGCAAGGCAAAACGACGCTTCCTCGGTTTACTCTCGTCTCCCATGGTCATATACTCAGGACCTACCGACGCGGATCCCCCACTCGCATTCCTAAAGATATCGGGCTGGAGTTGCACCGTCTCGGTCGGGTTGGCTGCTGTGTCGGGCTCACTAACCCTATACCCGGATCAGGATGTGAAGGAGAATTTCTTTCGTGGCGGGCAGCGCTTTACCATTGAAGCTGGGAGCAGTGGGAATGAGCTAAAGGAAGAGTTTGAGTGGCGGCCTTCAAAGAGTGACGCGGTGGTGGGCCTCGGGGGTCAACGTCGTGGGTGGAAGCTTGTGAGGCTGGCTCGAGGACCTCCTGGCGGTGCGAACATGGACTTTTTGGTAGGAAACATCAGGGACAGTTGGGGGAAGGAGGTTGTTGCAGTCTGGACCGAGGCGAAACGGAATTCGGCAGAGATTGGACATTTTCGGTTCCTGGGAACAGGACTGATAGGACTTCTTGGGGAGAAATGGGCCATCATGGCTATCATCACGGCGCTGGCTCTACTAGAGCAAGATCGAGCAATCGCCCAAAGAGCCATGAACACTATATTGCCGAGAAAGAATGTGTAGGCGATGGGAGACTGAAAACCACACAGTCATGGGAGGGGAGGGATGGTCGAGTGCTTTAGTTTGGATGGACTTGTTGATGATACCCTACAGGCAGATACTATCATACGTTGAACCTATGAAACAAGAAACAAGTAGATACATTAAAACCGATTCCTTTTCCAACACTATCTAACTCTTTCGCTCGGGAAAATACGTCAATTCATGAACTTCGTCAGGGGTTGCAGGACTCCCTCTCCATTGTGGCGGTGGCGGCTGTTGAGCATAGGGTTGTGGTGAGAAGGGCTGTACCGGCTGATACTGCTGAGGCGGCACATTAAACTGAGGAGGAACGTTGAATTGGGGAGGCACATGATTAACAACAACTGGGGGAGCACCCCCTGGAGCAGAGGGAGCAGGCCGTCCCCCAGCCATGTCGATCTGCTTCTCACCATTGGCCCTGCTCCAGTCACCAGGTGACATGATGAAGCTGCTAGAGTCTGGGTGGAAGATGGTTGTTAGGACGCGGCCTATAGCAACCTGCTTGAGCCTGTGCCTCACGAGGCCGAAGCTCGACTTGCCCGTCACGGCGCTGCCCGCGACGGCGAGGAAGATGAGGCCCATGCATACGACGACGACAAAGGCCGGGATGCCAAACATCCATCGGTACTTGACGCGGTGGACAGTCGGGAGGACTCTTAGTCTGGCGGCTTGTTCGGGCTCCTCGTTGAGGGAACCCAGAGCGCCCTTGGTGCCCACGAGGGCCGAGGCGGCGAGGTCGTTCCAGAGGAGCTTGTAGATCTTGGGCGCCGTCTCTGCAGAGGCGGACAGCTCCTTCCACTTGAGCCAGAGACTCATGCTCTGCCGGGCGGTAAAGTCGACGATGGGGTCCGTATCGCCGCCGCTCTTGAAGATGGTGTGCAGAGCTGAGATGGGCACGATGGAGCCGGGGAGGTTCATGCTGGAGGATGACGGGCTGAGGGCAGCGGGGCCGAAGGTCTCGTCCATGGCGGAGCCGAGGAGGTAAAGCTCAGGAGCCTGTATGGTGCTCACGTTGGGGAAGCCTTTAAAGGCTGGGTCGACGATG
Source organism: Fusarium illudens (assembly GCA_013623515.1). Taxonomy (NCBI): domain Eukaryota; kingdom Fungi; phylum Ascomycota; class Sordariomycetes; order Hypocreales; family Nectriaceae; genus Fusarium; species Fusarium illudens. The sequence continues at coordinate 39,948 of JABFEX010001288.1, read as the reverse complement.
CCCCAGATGGGCTCGAACTGGGCGAGGGTGAGGGACCAGTCCTCGACGCCCCAGAGGGGCATGTCGTCGTTGGTCTTGTACTGCTTCTCTCTGACCTCCTTGACGACGAGGTTATCGATGCTGTCGCTGGTGCCGTTGTGGAAGAAGGTGACCCTCTTGACGGTGGCCTTGACGGCTGAGGCGCATGTGTATAGGGGTGAACTCCATTGGCTGCCATCTTCAAAGAGGTTTGGCGGGCCACCATCGACTCTCTTGGGAACGCCACGAAGGAGGTTGCAAGCAACGTAGGTATTGTTTAGTAAGGCGGGGGCATTCAATGAAGTTCCTTGACAAACAAACTCTGCCAGAAAAGAGTCAGTCATGAAAAAAGGAGGTCAACAGAGCACAACTTACTCGCAGCATCCCAGTACTCAGAAGTGATATTGTGCGGATTCGAGTAAACCTCCTCCCCCTTCTTCGAAAACGAAGCCGACATGCCAGCGAGCCTTCCAAACTCTGTCATGAACTGCAGCGACTGGTACGTCGTGTGGTCGACCTCTGCGATGGGGAGCTTCCACTTCTTGCCCACCTTGGAGTCGATGCGGTCAAACGCCTTGGTACCCCTGAGCTTGTCGGTCGGGTCCGACATGTTCATGAAGAGCATGGTGACGCCGTTGGTGTACCACGCAGCCTGGTACGCTCTCGTCTTGAGGTCGGGCTTGTTCTCGCCGTTGCGCTGGTCCTTTTCCGGGTTGGTCGTGTTCAAGTGTACGAAGCCGCCGCGGTCCGTCATGTACAGGTTTGTGACGGCGAGGCCAGACGTCTGCTTGGAGCTGGTGCTGATCTCAAAGTCGACGGTGACGTTGAGGTTCGCACACTCAATCTCAGGCTCCAGGAAGAGCAAGTCCTCAGACCAGGTGGCGCCTCTGGCGTGTCCGACAGGCAAGGTATGGTTCCTTAGGCCAATGCCGCCGTTCTTGTTATCAACAATCAGACCTTCTACAGGTCGAATCTCCTCCTTGAGTGCAAACGACTCGAGGGCGCGGAAGATGCCAACGGCGATGGGGGTTCCGTTGTTGTAGATTCGGTTGTACTGCTTGGTCAACTGCCGCCACTCAATATCGAAATAGTTGGAGATGGTTGTCCTGCGCTTCTTGGTGCCGCTCATGTAGATGTCATGGAGGACGCTGGGCACGGTTGTGTTGATTTCATAGAGCATTGTGCAGTTGAGGGTCAGCCCGTCGGATTCGAAGATGGTGACATCCGAGGTGTAGGGACAAGGTGCAAAGCACGTTGGGTTTAGTGAACATGTTCGTGTAAACGTATTGTTGCTGTCGCGCGGCGAGGTTCCAAAGAGGAATGCGCTTGAGTCTTTTGCATATTGGAATGATGCTAATGTGGACTCATTGTCGAGTTCATCTTGCTCATACAATCCTAGAGGAGTGATAACACCGGCAAGGGAGACGAGCAAGGCTAACAATGGAACTGCCAGGGTCATCATGGAGATGGTCCCGCGGACACCATGACGTTTGGCAGAGTCGGCCTGAAGTAGAGGAGGCCACAGAGAGCTCTGGAGGAATCGACCAGCATTTGTCCTATGGCGGTTAGTTGAGTCTGGAGTAGTATCCAGACTGAAGTCGTGGACTCACCATGTGGCCGCTGTCTCGCGATCACGTAGTTGACCAGCCAGGATAAAGGTCATTGCAGTTGGACACCATAGTTGAGCTACCGTCCAAGTTAGAATCTAGTCGCGTGCCGCCCGAGGATCAACTCGCAGAGTTGAGGAAGCAAAGCTCACCTCTTACAATGCCAAATGCAATGATACCGGCAACATAACCTACCGTGAGCTCAGCCATCTTGTCTGTGAGCCTACCCGCAGCACCTTGTTGCTTCTGCTATCTTGGGTCTGGACAGAAGAAGTCTCGATGAGCAGAGAGAAAGTGGCTGGCCATATGTTTGTAACTTTGATCGGCCGCCTTTCCTCCTCGGGCTGCAACACAACCCACTCGGGCTTGATCCAGGAACCTGTGCAACAAAACAAGCCTTACGGGGCGGACTGGCTCCAGAACTCATCTGCCTCGTCCAATTTAGTCATTCATGACAGTCTCGCTCAGGTCGTATCCCTCAGTTGAGGGTCCAATGGTCAGACCGCCAGCCTTGAAGAACTCGACCCGTCTCCAATCATGGCAGGTCTCGACAGCCACCAACGATGCAGGAGCCATCAAAGTTTTGCTTGCCCCTGAGAGAGAATGCCACTAGAACTTAGAAGCAAGGGTCGAGGGCGCGGTATATGCAGGAGCCGTTGTAAGACGGGCTGAAATTGCACCATGCCAAGACCCGGTCTAGTGTCCAGGCACCGCGGCCAACCTATCAACACCAACAGCTCGCGAATGAGCTCAAGTCGGAAAATAAAGATGGTCGTTTGGAGTCGACGCCACAAGCTTAACGCTGCTACGCTGGTGGATAAATCCAGGAACAGAACGGATATCCCCGCGGAGTAATAAAGTCTCAATGTTAGCCCGCGCGATGCTGGCTGATCCTGCCATAAGCTCGGATGATCTTTTGACGCTTGTGAAGTCGTTGTATGTTGGCTGGAGCGGCAGTTCGCATATCTGATTGAGACTGGGAGCGCTGGTGAACCTTCTCTTTCATGCCGTCGCAACTGCCCAAGATGATGCGAATGAGTGCCGTCCAGAGAGTGCTCTTCAGCCTCTTTCTCGTCCAGGTGTCTGTAGCCTTGATTTCCCCCGAGGGCCGCGAATACTGCACAGGAGATGGCTCCATCTGCGAAGCGTTCAATAAGATCGACAGGGACTGCAGAGACAAAACTGGCGCTGCATACACCAAGTGTACTTGCGAGACGGGCTGGGTTCCTTTGAAGGAAGCGTAAGTGAATCCATCTGAGTCCATCTGTTATACAGATCAGTTCCGCTAACCATGCGAACCACAGATGTTACAACTGTAGAAGAGCCATGGGCGAGTTCATGTTCAGTCAACTGGAAAGGGATCAATCAGTCTGCAAAGACGAGGACCTTACTGTTGCGCCAATCCCCTCAAGCATCATCTCCCAGCAGAAGCAACACAACAAAACAGCCGTGGTCCCGTCCATGCCGGCGTCAGACTCGGCGTCAAGCACGATGACGATTGATCGAAGTTATACAACCAACAGCCACGAGGCGTATACCACGACCGTGTACGGGGTTATTGCGTCTGTTACTCTCCCAGGGATTGCAGCTCCGACAGAGGAAGAAGAGGAGGAGGATGAAGACAACTCGGCAGTGCATCAAGTCGGCAGTAGTGTCTCGGCAGTTGCTCTTTGCGCCATTGTATTGGCAATGATAATACCGTGAGGACTGGGTAATGGTTAGAGCCTTCAACGCTGCTGTTGTAATAATCTCTGGTTCAGCTGTGAACATATTTGCAAGTCAGGTGTAATGAAACCAGGAGGCATTGTCTTTCATGGTTACAGGAGTTTATTGAGGGGTATCTTTTATTTGAATTTGTCGGGATTGCTGGGTATCATTTTTCGCAAAATAGCAAGTTGCTTGATCAAAGCAATCTTCTTGTGATCAGAAATGTCACGGCGATCGATTCGTCTTGTGCCGTTGGAGAAGACTACTGTGTTGTCCGGCAAGATGGTGCCCGGTGCCAGCTTGGACAGCTGCGTGATAGTACAGTTCTTGGATAGTCAGTTGATGTTCTTGAGGCTTCGTAGGTGGCATCTACCTTGCCAATCTTGGAACCACATCCAATGTTGGATCCAGCTTGGATCACCGAGCCTTCACCAATCTCAGTTCCTCCGGCTTCAACAACTGAGCCAGCCTCGATCGTCACGTAGTCTCCCATAGCTATCCCGCCGGGTTTCGCAGACCCGATGTTGGCAGGACGAGCTCCGATATGGGTCCGTTCGTGGATAAGACATCGTCGTCCGATCAAGATGGATCCTAGGTGTGACTCGAATTTTGATCGTGGATGCACTACCGTCTCTGACTGCATAGTAATCGAGTGTGTGCCTTGCAGCATGGCATTGTCGGATATGGTGAGGGAGGACGAGAAGTTGACGGGTGGTCTAGGACCGCTGCGGTCGATGGCAGGGAGAATCGAGTGCCTTTTACTAGACATGGTGACGGCGGCTCCGACTGTCAAGGTACGGGTTCACGTGGCTTTGACGCCGTCATGGTTTGCCAAAATGGCATAAAAAGCCAGCTCGAGAGGTTGGCGTTTAATGGCGGTGATGGGTATTAAGGTAGGAGCTGGTGTTGCGATGTCGCAGATTAACATCGTCAAATGAGAGAGCTGCCTGCTTACGTTACCACCGAGCAGCTCGGATCGATGACCTCAAAGAATCGGCCGAAGGCAATAGGCACCGGAAGCGCTTAACATTTTTGATAAAAAGGACTTGGCTTACAGCCGGATATACGTGTGGGGATAAGTAGCGGCTAACTCTTGGGGCTGAATAATCCGCTCTCTGCATTGACCAATCACTGATTCCCCATTTCTGAACCGGTCACGAATCTCGCCCGGAAACTGAATCGAAGTGCCGCATCCTGACGTCCGTCCGTCTTGTCAATCATCTCCAATCCGCCACCCGAAAACGAGCACAATGCTGTCCACGAGATCGGCGCCCAAGAAGGCCGTCGCCCTCTCACGGACCGCCGTGAGGGGTCTGGCAACCGTCCAGGACGGCGCCCCGAAGCGAACGTACGGCGGTCTCCGAGACCAGGATCGCATCTTTCAGAATCTGTACTCACGATACCCCGTCGACCTCAAGAGCGCGAAGCGGATGGGCGACTGGCACAAGACCAAGGAGATCATCCTCAAGGGTCACGATTGGATCATTGGCGAGGTCAAGGCCTCTGGTCTGCGAGGACGAGGCGGTGCTGGTTTCCCCTCGGGTCTGAAATGGGTAGGTTTTCGTTTCGATCGAGGGGCGGATTCGCCGGGGGAGAAGGCCAATTGCCTAACGCTCGGTAGTCTTTCATGAACTTCAAGGACTGGGACAAGGACGACAAGCCCCGTTACCTCGTCGTCAACGCCGATGAGGGTGAGCCCGGAACTTGCAAGGACCGCGAGATCATGCGAAAGGACCCACACAAGCTCGTCGAGGGATGCCTCATCTCCGGCCGAGCCATGAACGCGACCGCCGCCTACATCTACATCCGAGGTGAATTCATCGAGGAGGCCGCCGTCCTACAGCGAGCCATCAACGAGGCCTACGCCGACGGCCTCATCGGCAAGAACGCCTGCGGATCCGGCTACGATTTCGATGTTTACGTTCACCGAGGTGCCGGAGCCTACGTCTGTGGCGAGGAGACGTCCCTTATCGAGTCCCTCGAGGGCAAGCCCGGCAAGCCCCGTCTCAAGCCCCCGTTCCCCGCCGCCGTCGGTCTTTTCGGATGCCCCTCCACCGTCACCAACGTCGAGACCGTCGCCGTCGCCCCTACCATCTGCCGTCGAGGAGGAAGCTGGTTCGCCGGCTTTGGCCGTGAGCGAAACCAAGGCACCAAGCTCTTCTGTATCTCTGGCCACGTCAACAACCCCGTCACCATCGAGGAGGAGATGTCGATTCCCCTGCGTGAGCTCATTGACAAGCACTGCGGTGGTGTTCGAGGTGGATGGGACAACCTGCTGGCAGTCATCCCCGGTGGCTCTTCCACTCCGATCCTGCCCAAGCACGTCTGCGACGACCAGCTGATGGACTTTGACGCCCTCAAGGACAGCCAGTCTGGTCTCGGCACGGCTGCCGTTATCGTCATGGACAAGAGCACCGACGTTGTCCGAGCCATTAGCCGTCTCAGCCACTTCTACCGCCACGAGAGTTGCGGCCAGTGCACACCATGCCGAGAGGGCAGCAAGTGGACGGAGCAGATTATGAAGCGATTTGAGAAGGGCCAGGCCCGTGAACGGGAGATTGACATGCTCCAGGAGCTCACCAAGCAGGTTGAGGGTCACACTATCTGCGGTATGTCTGCATTTACAGAGAGTTGGGTGAACTACGCTAACATTATCCTAGCTCTGGGAGAGGCTTTCGCCTGGCCCATCCAGGGTCTTATCCGTCACTTCCGACCTGAGTTGGAAGCTCGGATGCAGAAGTTTGCACAGGAGTCTGGCGGTGCTCCTTTGGCTGGTGGATGGGATCACAACGCAAAGGCTCAGGGAAAGCTGGTGTCTCCTGGTCAATAATTGGAGCCTCGACTGGAAAAGAAGGGTTGAGAGGAGGATGGGGCTAGACTGGGCAGACGTGTGTGTACCTGTACCTGTGCATAGCTACTACAAGATTTACGTAGACGCCCTGTGTTATATTTACTTGTGTTCGAACAATGGGAGTAACGAATCGGGATAGTTTGTTACACGGTGGTGTTTGTCTCGGGTCACCGCAAGTTGTGACGCTGTATATCCGACGTGTAAACGCCAGCTTGAATTTACAGAATATATCATTCGCCAATACCCAAAGAATACAAGCCCAATGATGCCATTTCCAAAACGTCCACGTCAAGCCAAACAGACGTGGCCGTGGATCCCCCCAGCGGGAAATTCATGCATCAACTGACTCGCTAACTAATAAATCGTCTGGGGCCCCGGGGTCCAAGCCCAAGCCCAAGCCCAAGCCCATCACCGCCAATTCAAACCGCCAGCCCGTTTTAACCATCTTGAGTAAATATTCCGCATTTTGTTGCCTCTGTTTGCTTTGCATTTTTCCCAAAGGCGTACTTGTTCTGGGTTAGAATATAGATACACGTTGATGCTTCTGTTAGAGCTGTTCTGATTTTCATCTCTTTTTCATCTTCATCGGCAGCGTCTTGACGACAGCTCATCACGATGGTTGACACGTATGAGCACTTTGTCGCCTTTGGCACCGACCTCGGTATGTATCTCTAACCCTCTCTCAGCGGTACAAGCAACTAACAGTCTCTTCAGTCGGCATTGAGCGCATCCTGCGTCTCTTCCAGGCCACCTGCTCCATCCTCATCTGCTACCCAGCCCTTCTCGCCCTCTTCCTCTCCGGCGCCTCACAGTCCGTCCAGGTCTCCAAGGCGGCCGGTCTGGGCGTCCTCAGAGGGCAGATCAACATCTCAAGGCGCTTCATCCGCTTCTTCCGCTTCCTCGACACCCTCCGCGCTGGCTGGAACCTCTACGTTGCCGTGGGGGACAAGGGCCTTGACGGATGGCTCGAGGTCGTGAGCAAGACGTGCTTTGGCATCTTTGGCATGATGGAGACGCTTACCCTTCTGGATCTCTGCGGCATTGAGAATCTGCGTATCTTCTCTCAGGAGCGATATCAGGAGATTGATTATCAGTCGCAGCTGTTCTGGTTTGCTGGACTGTACACCTCCATCCTCGTCTCGGGCATCAAGGCTCTCCGTCTTCTGTCCAGCAAGCCCGTCGCCGAGAGCGTAAGCACCAGCTCCACCGAGAAGACAGCCGAGCTCGTCACCGCCGAGAAGGAGCTCTCGGAAAAGACTGACGCCACCAAGGACGATGAGAAGAAGTCCAAGGATGACCTCGACAAGGAGCGCGAGCGCCTCAAGACCATCGTCACCAAGCGCAAGACTGAGCGTCGGGTCTGGCTGCAGAAGATTGGAAGGGAGGGATTCGTTTTGGGTCGCAGCCTCTTCTCTGACGTGCTTGACATGATTCTTCCTACTACCACTGTTGGATGGATCAAGGTCGATCCCGGTGTGGTTAGTCTGGTTATGTTCCTCACTACCCTCTCTACGGGCATGGCTGTGTGGGAGAATGTTGGCCAGCGACTCCGGAAGAAGGCGTAGATTACCTACACAGAAAGGGCGGTTGTGAAGTGTTTTTATTTTTCTCGTGCATTGTTCATGCTATCCTAGTAGCGAGCATAGCGAGCATAGGGAACGAAAGGTTCGGATATGGTTGCCTGGCATGAGGCAGATATAGTTACAGCTGGGACCAAAAACAAGGGTGTTTTCCCTTCCAACTTGTCAGAATCCCTCCAATATCATCGTTCAGATAGAGATCACGGCGTTCGCTTTTATCCCTTCACATGACCTCGACATCCTTTCACCAGGAAAGTCACTGCCGGACAACCCCGGTGAATACATTGACCTAGGATGTCGTGTCGTCCAGTAGAGAGGTTGGTCTCTAGACCGTGGGGGAAGTCGACTCTCGACGCTCCGACATGTCGTCCCGGTACAGCTCAGGGATGGTATAGGCGGGCTTGTCGTTCTCCTCGGCCTTGTACAAGACGAGCTTGACCTTGCGGAAGATGCTGAACAGGGACAGGACCGAGATCGCCAGCTGGAGCGAACTATGTTGATTTAGCCAGAGTCAAGATGAAAGTGAAAGTTAGGGAGTACTCACGCCAGGGTAATGCACAGTCCGCCAACCACTTCCTCATATTCCCAAATATTAGTCTTGAAGGCCAAGACACTGGGAATGATCAAGAAGCAGCAGAAGCCAAAGTCGACAAAGTTGACGAGATACGGCTTCAGCTTGACGAGGTAGCTCCTCGTCTGCGGGGCTCCAAGCCGGATCGAAGAGATGAAGCCAAACGAGCAAAAGAAGCTCCCGAGCGTGAGGTCAAAGACGCTGTTGTCGCCCCCCCCGTTGGCCGCACAGTAGAGAATGTCGCTGAGGAAGCGGTAGGCGTTCCAGAGGATGAGGAGGATGGACCAGATGGCGAAGAAGGCGGCCAGGCCCTCGAGCCGCCAGGGCATGCAGATGAAGACGGTTGCGGTGATGGAGAGGGCGATGACGACAAATCGAAGGAGCTGGATGGGCGAAAAGATGACCGTCACGGTCGGCTTCGAATCACCACCATCTTCTCGCTCCTCGGGAGCCAACAGAGCCGCCGAGGGGTCGTCCCTCGGGAGGCTCTGATAAGTTGTCTCGGTAGACTGGCCCTTTGCCGCCATGATTCAAGATTCTGATGAGATGTGGTTTTTCGTCGGGGGTTGGATGTAAGTTTGAGTTGAGATCTGATGCTGGGAGATTCGAGATGACTTCCAAATGCCAGCAACCAAGTACTTATACGAGCCCCCCAAATAGCTCGCACATTTCCCTTTTGGGAAATGCTCGGTCGAGACGCCGAGACTACACACACAAACACAAGACTTACGAGAGGATGCCTTGGGAGCCTCTCGTTTTGTGCTTGCCTAGCATAGCCTCCAGGGTTGAATCCTTCGCGCAAGTAACCAGGGTGATGAACCAGGCGGCTCTGATTATTGGCCCATTAGCGATCTGACAGGCCTTTCTGACCAATAGCGGCGAAGAGAGCAAGGGGGTGGTTGTTGGAGCTTGGCCCTGTTTGTGGATCGTTTCTGGTGAGCTTGCGTAAGACTCGTGAAGGTTTCCCAGAACCATCCACTCAGAGAGCCAGAGGATAAAGACAAAGGGACCCAGCAGTCGGTGTATCGAATCATCGGATCGGCGGCGGGTTTGACGGCTGTGAAGGGCAGATCTTGATGATCCAGGCCTGTTGTTGTGCCTTCACAGGGCTGAATAGCACTGCTGGGGCTGAACCAGCGCATTGTAAACACCCTTTGACGATGTTGCAGATTGTCAATGCGCTATCGTCGTCCCTTGATCACGAAGCGCCCGGTCTCGACCTGCATCTTCCATCCATCCTGAAGGAGCGCTGCAGCCACGGCCTGTCTCAGCTGGGACACACCACCAGCACTATGACGCCCGAGCCCAGTGATGACAGTAAACGGCTGCTGTCGCGCCTTTTCAGACCGAAACTCGCCTAGACCGGACCACCAGGCCTGCGTCCTCTGGCGGGCGATGCGCACACCGTCCTGCACGTAGACGCCGTGGAGGTCGATCGAGCCGGCTGCGCTCTGCTTCTCAACTAGAAGGTCGGCGGCAGTCGAGGTGGCCTGCGCCGCATAGCGACTCTGCTCCCTCGCAACCTCTGCGTAGTAGCCAGCGGCCTGGCGGTAGAGGGGATTCGAGGCGCCTCGCCTGCTTAGCTGCGCAGCCGAAGCTGCTGCCTCACGCTTGGCACGGTTATATTGGCTGGCCCTCTCCGCAGCTTGCGCGTACGCGGAGGGGTCGGGACCGGTGCCTGTTCTGGTCCCCAGAGGCCTCGTCATCTTGGCCTTTCCATATGTAACGGTTTCGAAACCGTCGATTTCCTCTTGCGGAAGTGGCGTGAGGGGGTAGTTCAGATCGAGCCTCTGCGTCCAGGGGTTCTTTGCAAAGTGCTTGCTCAGCAGGGCGGCGATGTCGTCCGACTCCTGCGAGATGGAGCCGGTGACCTGGACGATGGTCGACATGTAGTTCTCGGGCACGTTGCGGTACTTTTGGGCGAGCTCCTGGGCGTACTTCTTTGCTGCCTCGTCCTGGGTCTCGATGCCTTGAGAGATGTACTGGTCCAGGATCTCGACCGCAGTGGCACCGCTTGCACAGCGCTTGTTGTAGTAGATGCCTGAGACGAAGCCGAATGGCAGATCAAGCCGATCTGCAAGGTATGCGATCTCATCCTGGCCTGTTTGCGGTTGTGAGTTACTATTTCGAGACAGTATGATGGAAGAGAATGCTTACGTTTCATCTCCTTCAGGTCTCCGGGCGAGCTCGTTCCACTGCTAGACGAGGGTGTATCGTCTACCGATGGTTTCTTGCCCTTCTTCCTGTTCTTCCTCTTCTTCCCAACACCTGCCTCTGGCTGGAAGAAGCCGTCAACGCCCTTAAGCTCTTGGCCCGTTGACTTGAGGTACTGAATGTTGAGGAGATCGTCAAGTGTGGTCTGGAAATCTCCATTTGCCATCTTCAAGGAATGCTTAATGTCGAATTCCTTGAGCTCGGAAAACATGCTCTGGAGGATGAGCACCTTGCTCTCCTTGCTGTCGTCGTTGAAGGACGTGAGCCGCGGCATAGAGTACGCCGTGCTTGCGGTTGACGAGGTCATGTCGCTGGCAGAGGTGTCGGTATCTCTTGCGCGAGAGGCTTGCTGGCTGCCTGTCTCGGTGGTGCTTGTCCCTTCATTTGCGTCTTCGACTGCACCCGAGATACCACTGGGGTTGAATCCAGTTGCTTCTTCTGTGGTGACATCTTGAGCGAGGCCATCCAAGATAGCCCTGGCGGCTTCATATTGGACAGGTTCCTTGAGGTTGTGATCGCTAGCAATAGCGACTACGAGGGCCTCATCCAGAAGCGAGCGGAAAGATTCCTATTAACCCAGGGTTAGCATGCATCACACCTGGCGAGGGCTTTAGCGAGCCAGAGGCGACTGGATTCATAACTACGATACGATAACTGTATCTTGCATCTTACGTAGCCAGATCACCTTGCTCCAGACCGCAGTACACACGAGGGAAATAATCAAGACTATGAGCTACATACCACCAGCTTCTGGACAAGTTCTTCTGAGGTTTCGTTGGGCATGGAGGTGGGATGGAGTGCGGTTGAAGATACGCAGTTCCAGAACAGAGCATGATACACGTAAAGATCTTTACAGTTGGAGTAGTTCGCGATGTTGTCAGAAGAGTTGGGTTGGTTGAATGACGCACGCATCGCACAGAGTCATGGCCTTTTTGCAACTCGCGGCCCAGCCAGTGGAGCGCGTCTGAAGATGCTAAGCCAGTCAGATCACGTGTCGAGAGCAATGCCTGTAGCAGATGGTTTTACCCGGTGTAGCCAACTGTATCTGGACATTGATACTATACACACGCAAGCAAGCATCCATAGGTACACGTGCGTGCTCACAACGGTTGATTGCTGATTGTTATAAATCGTGACGCCCAAGCCGACGCACTTGGCTGGAATAGGTTGTGAGGTCTGAGACATGCTTGAGGAACGCGGGCATTTTTGTTCTACTGGAAGTCCAAAGTTGGTGATATGAGTACAATGAAGAGTGTGGATTGTTGAGGTTCTATTGAGCAAAGGTGGTTTATTTGCTGTCCATGCTTTCAACGTCCTTGCGTGAAAGAACTTGAAGGCTTGAACAATCGAAAGCCATGCATATTGATGGATGTCTAACGTTAATTTGGGCCGTCATGCTACATATTGGATGCTATCAAGGGCGGCGTGAATTGGCTGTAGGAACCCACTCAACAAACTGAAAGTTAACATTGTACTGGAAGGGTCTCCAACAATACCAGAAGCTCTTTTCACACCGACTCCCAAATATCATCAATATCTTCACGGTCACATAGCGTAAGTAATTACCCAGGTAGGCAGCTCTAGCTCCGACTTGGATGATTCATGACGGAAGGCTCACGCGATCCCCAGCCCTTTCCCAGTGCATCAGCCACCGAGTCATGCCTCAGCTGGCGAATCACAGGTAGCCCCTACCCCAGGAACCAATGACGCAGGTGACCTGGAACGCCCGCCCGCCGGGCTTGGCCACGGATGGACCTAACTAAGCTTTGGAAGGTACCTGCCGTTCGCCGAGCTCCCGCCGCTTCGCTGAGTCCATACGACGACATCACCATACCTACCTTACGTTTATTACCGTCATTTAGCTTTGTCTCTCTCCACTCGGCGCGTCTTCTTCGGAGCTTGTTTGAACCGACTTCATCTTTCACCTCCTACATCTTCCACCGCATGCTTATGACTGCTTCCGCAGCAGCATCCTATACCCTGTCGTCGCACCCTCGTTGCATCATCTAGTCGATCAAGAGATATCCACATCCATACCCGATCGCGACCGACCAGGCCGACCGACCCCATCTCCCGCTCGGTCACCGCCGCCGCGCGCGGCCCCGTCATCTCGAGATGCATCAACGCATCGTCCCCCAGCTCGGAGCTGCAGCCGGCCTCTTGGTTGGGCTGGGCCTCGCTGAGCAATATACTCCGAAACACGAAGCTGGACGCTGCGCGTTTCGCGGCCATTGCGGCAAGCAGAGCCTCTTTGGCAAAGAGCTTCCATGTGTCGACAACGATGTCGCGCAGGACCCCGAAGAAGAGCTTCGCAATGAGCTTGTCGAACTATGTGGCGAGAAATGGAGGACTGGGCCAGTCTGCTGTAGCCTGGAACAAGTGAGCGCAACCTCATCGATACGAAGCCATCTTGCTAACGTCGCACAAAGGTCCAATCACTCAAGTCCGAACTCGGCACACCAGCCACCATCGTCGGATCCTGTCCCGCGTGCAAGGACAACTTCTTCAACCTGTTCTGTACCTTTACCTGCTCTCCCGATCAATCACTGTTCATCAACGTAACCGACTCGGCCGCCAAGAATGGCAAGCACCTCGTGACGGAGCTCGACCAGCTCGTGTCCGAGGAATATGGTTCTGGCCTCTATGACAGCTGCAAGGAGGTCAAGTTTGGCGGCGCAAATAGCAGGGCCATGGACTTGATTGGCGGCGGCGCCAAGAACTATACGCAGATGCTCAAGTTCCTCGGCGACAAGAAGCCTTTTGTTGGCTCTCCCTTCCAGATCAACTACCCCACAGAGTACAGCGACCCGGACATGCACCCCCTGGAAATGAAGCCAAAGAAGTGCAACGACCAAGACCCCGACTATCGCTGCGTCTGCGTTGACTGTCCCGAGGTGTGTCCCGAGCTTCCAGCTGTCAAGGACTCCAGGGCCTGTCATGTGGGCCTCCTGCCTTGCCTATCATTCGCATCCATCTTTGTCTATAGCATCCTTGTGTTTGCTCTGCTTGCCTCGATCTTTGGCCATGTCGCCTGGAAAAGGTACGCGCAACGACAAGTTGAACGGACGCGTTTGCTGCACGAATCTTCTCATAGCGACGACGAGGATGAGGGCGGTCCAGTTCAAACAGAGGCGATGCGCGACCGCCCAACTAAGCGTTACTGGGTTAATGACAAGTGTGACAAGGCATTTTATCAGCTTGGTCACGCTGCGTCTCGCTTCCCCGGCCTCAGTATTGGGCTGAGCTTGCTCGTGGTCGCTATCCTTAGTGCTGGGTTGTTCCGCTTCGATCTCGAGAGGGAGCCTGCTCGACTCTGGGTCAGCCCATCGTCTGCTGCCGCCCAGGAGAAAGCCTACTTTGACTCCAACTTTGGTCCCTTCTATCGGGCCGAAAAGGTCTTCCTGGTCAACGACACCCTTCCCTCTGGACCCGGCCCTGTTCTCAGCTATGAGACTCTCAAGTGGTGGATGGATGTTGAAAAGAGCATCGAGAAACTCGAAAGCCCTACATATGGCAAGTTCCTGAAGGACCTGTGCTACAAACCCACCAACAATGCCTGCGTTGTTCAATCTCCTACGGCCTACTGGTACTCCAAGGGTGGACCGGATCCGAAGCACTGGAAGGAGGATCTTCGATCGTGCGCAAGGACTCCCGTGGACTGTCGACCAGAGTTTGGCCAACCCCTTGAGCCCAACATGGTCTTTGGTGGTTACGATGACGACGTGGTTGATGCCCGAGCCATTACCGTTACTTGGGTGGTCAACAACGCTCAAGAAGGGACCGATGCTCTCGCACGCGCTGTGGACTGGGAGAATGCTCTCCGTGACCGACTTCTTGAAGTTCAAGATGAGGCCAAGGACCGAGGCCTTCGCCTGTCGTTCAACACCGAGGTGAGCTTGGAGCAGGAGCTTAACAAGTCAACCAACACGGACGCCAAGATCGTTGTCATCAGCTACATCGTCATGTTTGTCTACGCTTGCATGGCACTGGGCACTCCTCTCAAGCACGTCTTTAGAAACCCCGCCGTCCTTCTGGTCGAGTCCAAGATCACACTCGGCCTGGTTGGCATTATCATTGTCCTCATGTCGATTGCAGCATCTATCGGATTCTTTTCTTGGGTCGGCCTCAAGGCGACACTCATTATTGTCGAAGTCATCCCCTTCATCGTCCTTGCTGTGGGAGTCGACAACATCTTCCTGATTGTTCATGAGCTCGAGAGAGTCAACGTCAGCTGCCCTGATCAGATGGTTGAGGAACGAGTTGCCAGAGCTCTCGGTCGTATGGGACCCTCCATTCTCTTCTCTGCCCTCACAGAGACGGTGGCCTTTGCACTGGGAACAGCTGTGGGCATGCCGGCAGTCAGAAACTTTGCCGCATACGCTGCTGGTGCGGTTTTGGTCAACGCGGTGCTCCAGATGACCATGTTTGTCTCGTTCCTGTCACTTAACCAGATGCGGGTTGAGGACCACCGTTGCGAGCTGTGGCCATGTTGGCAGATCACTAAGGCTAGAATCCATCTCAATGGCGGAAACGGCTTCGCGCAAGGAGCTAGCCGTGGGTCTGATATGGCTGAAGAGAGCTTGTTGCAGGTCTTCATCAAGAACACATATGCGCCTCGACTGCTTGGGAAGAAGGTCAAGCTTGTTGTTGTCACTGTCTTCCTTGGCATGTTCGCGGCTGGACTAGCTCTTTTGCCGCAGATCCAGCTTGGTCTTGACCAGCGAGTCGCCATTCCTGACGGCTCTTATCTGATCCCCTACTTCAACGACCTGTATGACTACCTCGAGACAGGCCCTCCGGTGTACTTTGTCACGCGTGGGGTTGATGTCTCCAAGCGTGAGCAGCAGCAAGAGGTCTGCTCGAGGTTTACTACTTGCCAGGATCTCTCTCTCACCAACACTCTGGAGCTCGAACGACAGAGATCCGAGATTTCTTACATCTCTGCGCCAACTGCGAGCTGGATCGACGATTTCTTCCTTTGGCTGAACCCAATCTACGAGAAGTGCTGCGTGGAGCATGGCAAGACGTGCTTCGCCGACCGCAAGCCAGCATGGAACACCACGCTCTATGGAATGCCCGAAGACGAAGAGTTTGTGCATTATCTCAAGAAGTTCCTATCGAGCCCGACTAGCGACGACTGCCCACTCGCTGGACAAGCACCATATGGCCAGTCCGTGGTCATGAACGAAGCGGGAGCGGTGACGGCCAGCAACTTCAGAACAGCCCACACCCCTCTGCGAAGCCAGAAAGACTTTATTAGTGCCTACACCTCGGCACGCCGCATCGCTTCGGAGATTGGAGAGAGAACTGGCGCCGACGTGTTCCCGTACAGCGTCTTTTACATCTTCTTTGACCAATATCTGAGCATCGTGTCCTTGACGGCGGGCCTTTTGTGTGCTGCGGTCGGCATTATCTTTGTCGTCGCATCTGTACTCCTGGGCTCGCTGCTCACGGCGCTGGTGGTCTCTCTCACTGTTGTGATGAGCGTCGTGGATATCATGGGTGCCATGGCCGTGTTTAACGTGTCTCTCAATGCTGTTTCGCTGGTGAATCTCATCATCTGCGTTGGAATCTCGGTCGAGTTCTGTGCGCACATCGCGAGGGCATTCATGTTCCCCTCGCGGACGGTGATGGAGGGTAACAGCAACTCGTTCCGTGGCCGCGATGCCCGAGCCTGGACGGCCCTTGTTAACGTTGGCGGTTCTGTCTTTTCGGGCATCACCATCACCAAGCTACTGGGCGTCTGTGTGCTCGCCTTTACCCGGTCAAAGATCTTTGAGATCTACTATTTCCGAGTCTGGCTGGCCCTTGTCGTCTTTGCTGCACTTCATGCCTTGGTCTTCCTCCCGGTTGCACTCAGTATCGCTGGTGGCAAGGGATACGTTGATCCGGAAAGCGAGGGGACGGCGGCTCAAGACTTGACTGACAGAAGGTGGCGAGCGATCAGGATCAATGACAATAGCGACTCGGATGATGAGTATTAGAACTACCGGCGATGGTCCATACTCAGACTGCCGGGAGGAAGGTCGATCAGTGAGCCTCACGAAGAAGAGGGCTCGAGTTCAAACAGCAGATTATACTCGATATCGGAAGAAGGCTCGGAAGGAGATGGTGATGACAGAGAGAGAAGACGCATCATGGGAGTATCAACAGCGTCAGCGAGCATGACACCAGAAGCGGTCGTTGCCGAGGAGACTCCCCTGATAGGGCCCTCTGGATCGGAGAATAATGCGCAAACGTACGGCACAATGAAAAAGATTTCACTACTTCCACCCTGCGAAATGAGCAAGAGCCTCGATGGCTACTTGGGGTCCTTCATGGAGCAACGACTCGGCCCGTCTCAAAGAATACTGGAGGATCCAAACGGCATCGACTCTGAAAGAACAAGGCTGGGAACCCAGGCAGCTCTGAAAGAATACCACGCAGCCCTAGCCAAACATCATGTCCTGGTACACGAACCTGGGCCCTTGGCCAGGAGAAAGTCAGACTCGGAGTTTCTCTCATGTGCGCGAAGCCGAAGCCTGGCTGCGTTGATGAAGAGCACTCGGGCTGGTTTTGATCCCCAAGATTCGACAAAGACGGCGGATATTGACCCCAGGGGCGAAGCTTCAACCAGGACAATTGCTATCAGCTCCGAGATTGAAGAAGGTCTCTCTTGAAATGGACGATCTGTGTTGGTAAACGTGCAAGGAATGGCGGGGCAGACTGGTGTGACGATGATACATGTTGTTGGAGATGATCGGTTCTTGATGGGTTCTTGAAGTGGTGTTGATTTCAAATATGGCGCTTTGGCTGGGAGCTGGGGATTTTCAATATTAGACAGCGACGGGAAGCGACAAGCTAGCTAAGCTACCTTGTGTAATTTTCTCTGATAGCGAATATCAAGGGCGTTTTGTTATACTCGTCGTGTGTTGGGTTGTAATGTTAATGTGTGTTTCAGAGAATGAGGTTTATAAGAAGCGAATATGCTCAAGTTCTCCCGGTTCAGACATCATTTGACCACACAAGTTCAAGGACCGTATTGGATATAGAGAGTATAGTCAACCTATAGATGCGGGAAATGGGAAGAATGAAACCTAGAGCAGATGCCTGCATCTCGGAAGAGGAAGAATCGACAGGCACCCCACCACGCCCTAGCCTGAGTGTCGTGAATGAAATCTAAGCTCGAGACGATGACAAGGGGGCCCCTTGGTTGACAAGAGTTGACTGTTAGTAGACCAGCCCAGAGGGAGTCGAGGTGAATGTTGCCTGGAAGTCTCACGGAGATGGGCAGACATGTCGTATCTTGTAACACATGATCAACAAGGTCAGAGTAACCTTGTCACGTCGACAGGAAAGTAGCATACGAGTAAAGTTTTGGCAGCACAAGAAATACTTGTTCACTTTGAGCGTGTTTGAAAGACCAGAGAAAAGACCATGTTTGATTCGAAAAGGTCAAGTGGTGACCGGAAACTCGCCTGCTCCTATGCCATTCCCGCTTTCCATCCCGCTAGTATCAATCCCATACCCCCATTATTCCTTTTACCCCTCGAGTTTATCGTCTATGGCTCGCCTCGTCGAGCCATACCAGCCTTCACCGGGAGGCCATGCCCCATTTACGAGCGCCAGGGGGGCGTCGACTGGGACACTCTGTCCCAGGAGGGACAGTGGACGGCAGAGGACGGCAGTACGGGTGGACGCTGTCGTCCCAGCTGGGACTCCAGTACCCGCAGTACTCGGCGCTCCAGGCCGTCTCTATCTCTGCGGCTGTGGAGTAGGCGGTGGGCTGTTTTGCCTTGTCAGCTTCGGTGTGCTCGGTGAGGTGTCGTCGATGCCCGGGTTTTTTGCAACTTACAGGAGGGGAAAAGTAAAGGCGTGGTGGAGGCGGACGAGCCGACCCGCCCTGGATCTCTTCCAGACACTTCTGGACTCTCTCCTTCAGCTCCTTGAACTTGGCAAGGATCTCGTCGTCAGACTCGTATCCCGAGTCTGCGACCTGCTGCGTCTGCGATGTGGTTGGTGATGGTGGTTCGGCAGACATGGTGGTTTGTTGGGAGGAGGAGGAGGTGGAAGAAGAAGAAGAAGCAGGAGACGACATCGTAAGAGAAGGAGGCGAGAGGAGAAGAAGAAGACTGTTTTTTGGTGTTGTTGTTGTTGTTGTTATTGTGTGTGGATGAGAAGATGGTGAAGGGAAGAGGAGAAGATGGCGAGAGATGGGAGGTTTATATAGACGAGGCAGGAATAACCAAAAAGGGCAAATAACGCCTTGTTGTCGTAAACAAAGTAAAGCCAAATCCGATTGTACTTTATTCACATTTGGTATATTGCATAGCCTCACACTCAACTCATATTTCCCCGATTTGGACGCAGGCAGTGACTGACACTGGCAACACAAGAAACTTTAACCAAACTGAGATATCCAAACACGGAATAAAAATATGCATGACGGACGAGGACTAAATATGACTCAAATGAGACCTCGTTTGTTTGCATTGCACGTGTTCTAAGCAGGAGGCAGAAACGACGCAAACAATCCCCCCTGGATCGCAGCGTACATTGTGATAAAGACGACGACGCCGTAGCCCAGGCTTCTCCTCTTGTCGTCCATCAGGCACGAGGCCACCCACCAGTACCACGCCGGATAGCCAGACGAAAGGCGGCTGATGATCTGGACGTGGTAGTTTGTGATGGCCAAGACGGCCAGCAGCGTCTGCATGGCCGCCAGGGTTCGCACGAGTACTCGACCTTGCGAGTCTGTAGCTCTGAGGCTTGGACGTGGTTCACTCATGAGCTCGGTGCCAGACTTTATGAGCAGCGTGAGCATGGGGGCTGCGAGGAGGAAGAGGGGGATCTGGTTGGGTGTCCAGTACTTGAGGAAGCCAACGTCCCTATTCAGAAAGTCAGACCACGGTTACAAAATCAAGTGTAAATGGTAAAAACTCACCAGTATTCTTCCTGTACAAACGTGTAAATGCTCGGCATCAGACGCAAACACCAAGGTCGCAGCAGCTCCCCCTCGGCGGTGCAATATCTCATCCACGCCATCACCTGCGGCGCAACAAACCCAGCCGCGACGAAAAGACCTCCGATCACGGGCGCGATCAGTCTTAAACACTTTGAAATGCTGAAGCCATTGGTGAGCGCGAGTAAACCTCTGACGGCCTCGACGGCAAACAGGATGCCGCCAAAGAGCCCGTTGCTCCGGAACGTGGCTGCGATTCCGTATGCGATTCCGGCCCCTACCACGGCGGCGTTTCGAGAAAGAGAGTCGGGGCTGTTCTTGAAGCTGATGGCAAAGAGTAGGTTTCCTACAAACGAGAGACAGGAAAATGTGCTCTCGGCGTAAGGAGCTGATAGGAACAGTCCAGCTGGCGAGAGGATGTGCACAACAGCCGCCAGGAACGCGAGCTTCCTGTTTCCAAAGAGAAGGACGGTGAGCTGATAAAACGCCAATACAGCGACGAGATGCGAGACGTGAGAGATGCCGATAGCGATAGTGGCCTCCAAGGCATCAACTCCCACGCCAGCCAACAGATCCCGCACGACACGCACAACAACAGGCATCCCAACACCAAAAGCCCACTCCTGCTCATAAACCTTTCCAACACGAGCATCATGCATGAAATAAAGAGCATCCCACCTCGTCAGGCGCGCGGCGAGGGACGCGTGCGCGGGGGAATCAGCGTGCACGGCGTCAAAGAAGAGCGACGTCGACGTGTCGTAGTCTGGGCCGATTGACGCGCCGACGGCGACGGAAAGGAGGAGGGCCTTCCATCCGGTGAAGGCGGCTGTTAGGGTGAGGATTGGGTGGGAGGCATGGTCGAGGAGGTTGTTGTTGTTGCTGCTCATCTTTGGTGATGGTGGTGATGATGAGGTTGGAGGGTTTACGTGGGGACACGTCGCGGGGAGTGAGATGAGATGGTGGTTGTCTCGGCAGAGTGGCTGATCAACTCGTGAATAAATCGATATACATTGTGATAATTGGTAGTAACTGAATATTGCAGTTATTTATGCATATTTAGTTTTCTCGTGTAACAATCGTCAAAGGTGGTGTTTTTATAGTGTTGGTTCTCTGGTCGCAAGTTCGTAGCGCTGGCCTATAAGCGCTGGAACTCTCACCATCCAACTTGGCTCATACAAACATTCAACCCGAATTGCTTCAAGACAAAAGCTTGTATAAACGACCAGATTATAACGCGAGGCTGAGCGAGGTACTACAAGTATATGACTACCGCTATTATTGTAGGTCATTTTGCAAGTGCGCCGAATCTATGGATGCTAACATCACCAGAGGCTTCACTTTCGTCAGTAACCATGTCATCGCCACACACCAACCCCCCACGCCTTCAACCCGGGAAATTCCCTCCTCCCATCATCCTCCCTCCCCTCTCATCCCACAAAATCACCATCATCATCCTCCACGGCCGAGGCTTCAACGCCCAAAAGTTCCACGGGCCCCTCCTCTCCTCCATCTCCGCTCCACCCTCAACCACCCTCCGAGAGTCACTCTCCAGCGCCCGCCTCGTCTTCCCCACGGCACCACTCGCCCGAGCGAACAAGTACCGTCGGTCCCTCATCCATCAGTGGTACGAGGGCACCGGTGACTGGGAGCCCGAGGCGCGCGGTGAGATGCGTCCCAGTGTGGAGCACATCCACGGGATACTGAGGGACGAGGTGGAGAAGTTGGGAGGTGATGCGCGGAGAGTCGTGTTGATGGGGTTTAGCCAGGGTGGTGCCATGGCTTTGGTGAGTTCGTTGCTCTGGGAGGGAGGTTCGCTGGGTGCTGTTGTGGTTATGAGTGGCTTTATGCCATTGGCTGATGGCATGATGGATATATTGGACGATGGAGATAAATCTGAAGAGTCGGCAGATGACATGTTTGAAAGGGACCATGAGGAAGACGAGGCAACGCCGTTGCAGCGAGCTATCAGTGAGCTACGACAAGAAGCTGAGCTTGATCTTGGCCCACCGACAACTTCATATCCCTTCCTGTCGACTCCCGTCTTCATGGGTCATGGTCAAAGGGATCAAGACGTCGAGTACAAGCATGGGCGACGAGCTGCAGAGCTTCTAGAGCGAATGGGAGTGTCCGTACAGTTCAACACCTACCCAGACTTGGCTCATTGGTACAACTTCGACATGCTGCAAGATATAGTCCAGTTTCTCGACAAGCACTTGGGGGTGTGAATGTACACATACTTGAGACGAAACAGGCACGTCATCTATAACTCATAACATCATTTCATTTTCTCCTCATGGAGTATTCTAGATATCTCACAAGCGGTATCCCGCATTTTTCAACCACATCTCAAATCTTTTCACCGTCAAGAATAACTCTGGCCTCGTCTGAGGTCCACCAACTCACACCCTTCTCGCCGGGGTAGCTGAACTGATCCATGCTCTCGGGCTTCATCTCGACACTGTAGCCCGGCTCCGTCGGGGTAGTGTAGTAACCATCCTTGATCACCGAAGGGTGCAGGAAGTGCTCGTGCAGGTGGTCCACGTACTCGAGCACCGACAGCTTTCCAGAGACGACGACGTAGTCGATGGTGCTCAGGTGCTGCGTGTACTCGGGGAGACCCACGCCGCCAGAGTGCGGCACGATGGGCACCTTGAACTTCTTGGCCATGAGCAGCACGGCCAGCACCTCGTTGACACCGCCCATGCGGCAGGCGTCGATCTGGCACACGTCGATGGCTCCAGTCTGGAGGAGCTGCTTGAAGATGACGCGGTTCTGGCACATCTCTCCCGTGGCGACGCCGATGCCGTACGGCTTGAGGGCGTCCCGCACGGCCTTGTGGCCGAGGATATCGTCCGGTGAGGTGGGCTCCTCGATGAACCACGGCTTGAAGTCGGCGAGCTGCTTCATGTAGTCGATGGCCTCGGGGACAGACCACACCTGGTTGGCATCCGTCATGAGCACGTTGCCCTTGTCATAGCCAATCACCTCGCGAGCGATGCCCAGACGCTTGCGGTCTCGCTCAATATCACCACCAACCTTGACCTTGAAGTGACGATACCCCGCGTCGAGAGTCTCCCGGAGCAGGGACTTCATCTTATCCTCACCGTAGTTGAGCCAGCCCGCACTCGTCGTGTAGGCAGGCACAGCCCGGCTGTTGAGCGCCTCCTCTAGACGCTGCGGTTTGGTGGCCTCCTGCTCCTTGAGCATGGCCACGGCCTCCTCGGGGGTGATGGCGTCGGTGATGTAGCGGAAGTCGATGCACCTGACAAACTCCTCAGGGCCCATGTCGGCCACGATGCGCCAGACGGGCTTGTTGAGGGTCTTGGCCCACATGTCCCAGACGGCGTTGACGACGGCGCCGAGGGCGAGGTGGATGACGCCCTTCTCGGGGCCGATCCATCGGAGCTGGCTGTCGTTGACGAGGTAGCGCCATGTCTGGCCCCAGTTTGACACGAGGGAGGAGAGGGTCTTGCCCTTGAGGCGCTCGGCGACGTGGTTGATGGCTGCGCAGACAATGTCGTTTCCGCGGCCGATGGTGAAGGTCTAGGAGTGTCAGCTATGTCTTCTGTGACTGAAGATGATCAATTACTGACCATTCCATGGCCAGTGTATTCAGAGTCGGTCTCGAGGATGCAGTAGGCGGATGAGTAGTTGCCGGCTGCGTTCATGGCATCTGAGCCAGTTCCGTCGAGGGATGTGGGGAACCGAACATCGCGGGTCTTCCAGCCGGTAATGGTGATCTCAGCCATGATTGCTATTCTGTCGAGTCGTAGTTATAGTTGTTGTGAGGTAGAGGTCGAGGTGAAGCTCAGTGAAGGAGCATGAGCGAGAGCTAAGGTGGGGTGAGCTCCGAACGCGGGGGAGGGGTTAAGTTGTGGTCAGAGAGCTGCAGCAACGGGGGATGTTGGACCAAATATCACGATGGACAGGCTGAGATGAGAGTCGAGAGGTGATAATATGTTCAATTGAGTCAGGCAGACCCCAAAGCTGGGCGCGTCATGCTTTATACCCTCCCCTCCGT
Source organism: Fusarium illudens (assembly GCA_013623515.1). Classification (NCBI taxonomy): domain Eukaryota; kingdom Fungi; phylum Ascomycota; class Sordariomycetes; order Hypocreales; family Nectriaceae; genus Fusarium; species Fusarium illudens. Next base: position 16,438 of record JABFEX010001288.1, on the reverse strand, counting down.
CTTCTTCTTCTTCCCCAGAGCTCATGAGACGGCGCATCGTCGACATGTGGGGAAGATGAGCGTCAAAGATGCCATGACGGAGTGTTTCTCGGCCGCTGATTGATGGATAAATCAATTCCGTCCGTTTGACCCCCATGGGATGAGCATGCTAACATCAGTCTGTCATGAGTAGAGATGGGGCGGTTACCGGCCAGCTTTCGCTGTTCGGGGATGCAGAGGACCTCAAGGTTGGGTGCTGAGGTGTTTGGAGAGCGGCAACGAGATGCCGGGGTTGGGGGTGGCTTTGGGGGATGCTGTTAGTGTTATAGCAGGGGGGACTTGTGAAATGACTGAGGACTGGGCCAATTAGGCGCAACGACTCAACCGTGTAAGTATCCTGAGATGACGATGCAACACATCAAACCCCCGCAACTGCCCCGCCGCCCCCGCGCATTCAGGTCGTCCCCATCTAGTAACATCACGTTCCCCCCGCGGGAGGAGCTAGATCCGCAATCGGATATCCAGAGGGCTCAGCATCGGAAAAGTGATTGGATCGAAAGGTAAGGCTGAGTTTGAAGATTGTGGTTGCGTCGAGAACCCGTCTGTTGCCGTTCTTGAGCATTTGATGGTGTCAACCCCACCACGAAGTTGCCCCTCATTTCATCTGGCCCTCAGGAGGGGCAGATATACAGTGTTAATTTCCAGTGCTGCACTGCTAACTAACACTGTCCCTGTCTCTTTGTCCGAGCCGAGGCATCAGTGAGTGGCTTTCGTCCGTCGACCAGTTACAAGGCCAAGGTTTCTCAGCAGGGAATTGGTGACTCCAAACGTTGCTTTTTCGTGGATAACAAGGTTATTTGTTTACTGACAATAGACGGATCCAATCTTGAAGAAACCAAGACGACAAAGAATGCACGTGCAGATAAAGCTTTGATCGGGCGGGACCTGACATCAAACACTCCAACTCAACGTCGACATGGACGCCTCCCCCTCATCAGAGACCACACACGAGACCTGACCACACCAGAGACCGGCCAACACCGACGCGTCAAATCTCGCCCGATGGACGGACGCCACATCGAGAGAGAGAGACGATGGAATGGGGATGGGATGGCTCATCTCATGCATCACGGGCCGGACACGTCGGCTGAGGGTGGGTGACGTTTGGTGGGCTGCTTGCTTGCTTTTTAACTGTTCATCTCAAGGGTCCTTCCAGGTCCCGCTGCTGCGCATGACATCAGCCAACCGACGACGGCTACACGTCTGCCAACCCAACCCACGCACGCACGCGACGCGCAGAAAAAAAAAGAGAGACCAAGGAGGAGGGAGGGATCAAGTCAAGGAACTAAACAAACGATGTTTAGCGTGCCGACGGGCTAGAGTGTGGCCTCGGACTGACGGCTAAGGTGCTGTAGTCTTCACCGCCAAGCAGGGTGCCTTCCTTTCGAGCCTTCTCATCAGATTCTGGAACAAGGAAGACCCCCCTTCACAGCCCTTCAGGATGCTTCCTCTCCCTCTCCGGCTTCAGCATCGCGTTACCCGCCGATTCTTGATTGATTCTTGATTTTCTCAACAGACCAACATCAAGTTCAGCACTGCCGATCCAATACTCGATCGGGTCCAGCGCACCTCGGCACCCCGGTCGTCCTGGGCCCTGTTCGCTTCTTCAAAGTTGCAACTTGGCGAGGAATCCCTGTCCGTCAACGCTCTCCAGCCACCCAAGACGGTGGAAAACCACTGGGGCTCTCGTAGCCCTTGACCCATGACGTGGGTATTTCGTCCTCCTCGTGGCTGCGTCGATTGGGCTTCCCATGGCACCGACGCGCCTCTACCTGCAGGCCAAAGCCACTATACAGCTGGTGCCCGCTTCTCGGGTGACGGGCCCCATCTTGGGAGGATGGAAGCGGTAAGGGCTTCTGCAATTACCGAGTCCTCAACACTCGGCGCTGCACTGTACGGCATGGATACATAACAGTCTCGAGCGACCCGTTCTTGTTTTTGCTGCACCTTGCTTTTTCCCTCCCGTCATATACCTTCTTGATCCTCAGTTCCTGTCTGTGATTCTCATGGCTGCAATACCCGAGTGTTTCGTCAACTTGATCAACGTCGATTCATCCACTCGGCCACTACCAACCCACAACAACTCTTACCCACCAAGGACTTCTTCAACCACGATCCATTGCTATCACCTCGCCTCACATCCAATGCGATATAGCTGAAACCGGATTATCAGCGAGTTTCAGAATTTTACACAGCCAACATGGAGAACACCCTCACCAGGAGCCAGAGCCTGAAGCCCCCGAGGCGCAAGCTTCAAAAGTCGGATCCAAAACTCAAGGCCAAACGTGGCTCTGCCGACTCATCCGGCCACAGCATCGACGGTTCCTTGTACTCGCCATCGCATCGCCATATTCAAAACGGCGCTCCCGACCTGAGCGATGCCAAGTGGAATCACTATCTCCGCCCCAAGACCGTGGTTGATCCGTGGTTCTCAGAGCCAGAAATGCCGCCGGAGCCGCGCGGATTCTTCAGGCCGCCGAGAGAGAGACGGGCTTCTTCTCAGCGCCAGATTCCCGAGTTTTCGCACCTCAACATCCAGGACCCTGAGAGACGGCCCTCGCTTGATAATTCGACGATTTCTTCGCCAGCATCATCAGCCTCGACCACATCCACCATGCGACGACAAGCCAAGACGCCCGTCTTCAAGATTGGACAGCTAGAGCAGCACGCACTAGCACGAAAGGGATTAGATGTGCCGGAGAAGACGACGAGTGTCGACCTCATCGCTGATCAATACCGGGACCTTCTTGAATCGAGGGACGGCTACGCCGAGGGATATTATTCATTCGATCACTTTGGAGAGCCGGGCCTAGTGCCGCACGATACTCTTCAGGTACCTCACAGCGATCCGTGGAGATTAAGCCCGTCATCTTCACGCACGAACTCGCCTGCTCCGATAGCCCCCCTTCGCCAGTCAAAACACCGGACTCCATCTGCCGCCACACGAGACACCAACCCGGCGGCGTTTGAAGGGGACACTATCTACTTCAAGCCTTACTCGTTCTCTCCCCCACCTTCTCCCGACCAGACTCCCATGTACCGATCAGCAACCCCATCGAGTCACTCATTCCACGAGAATGTCAGCCTGCAGATCGCTCTCGACCTGCTCACCAGGGAGCTCTCCTCGGTTGTCGCAGGGAGGCCGCAGCACAACGGACGCGACACGGCAGCGCTGCAGGTCTGGGTCATGATTGAAGCGTACGAGAGGCTACGAGATCAGGTCACGAGAATCGAATCACCAAACGGACGGTGCGAGAAGGTCGGGGCCATGTTTGACTGCTGGTTGGCTGCGCTCTACTCGATCCATTCCTCACTGACGGGCGGGACACTGCCGAACCCGCAAGAGTATGCAGGGCTAGAGGAGGAGGTGGATTAGGTCTTGAGACATGGGCTCATGTGATGCGGTGCCTTGATGGATTAACGTGCTTGGCGTATTTTGGAAAGACGGGGTTGGCGTTCTATTTTTTTGGGTGTGGTCAATGGGTTGGGAACTGGCGGGGGACATGAAGCGGTCTGGACGGATATGGCTGCATACTGGATTGGACAGGATTGGATGGGATGGGCAGATACCTAGTTAGAGGGAATTTCTCGAGCAATTTCATTCACATTTCACATTTCATGTTTACACGCATGTGCCGATCGTCCTTGAGATGAGTCGTGTTGCCGTCGTGGTGGAGAAGAACTGCTGGGCACTGCCACATCCTTCGATTTTATCGGACGATTGACTGATGGTGCCAACAGATGAGGGATAAAAATAGGGCATCGTGATCATCCAGTCTTGGGAAGATCGGGTGCATCCGATGTCAAAGATGATGGTCGTTCCATGTAGATGAGGGCTTTAACTGCCTGGGTGCATGGCAGTGCCTGTGACAGGCTGTGACCCTGCATGGTTTGGCGCTTTGATGTTTGATCAACGCCTTGGGCGGGTCTAGATCTGATGTTTTTTCTTGTCGGCCTTGATCTTATCATGCCCCTTGTTCGATAAACCCATGTCTCGTTTGCCATGACGTAGAAACCTTGCTGGCGACGACTTGGTTGCGCGTGTAAAAATGAGCTCGAGTTGAGTATTCTGTTTGATGCGTACAGATTTTCGAGATAGGCGCCTGCCTATGATTATAGATAGATGTAATTTATGAATAATTCTATGGCGACTTAGGTTAACCAATGTTGTGTAACAACTGCCTTGTCTATTGTTTAATGGTCATCCTAGGAGCCCCACTCTAGCTTGACCTCGACCCCTTCAACTCCGTGAATTTCCTAGAATCAGCACTGCAAGCCAAGCACGAATACAAGGCACCACCAACTCATCGCGAAAACCACGAGTAGTCAGCAGCAATATGGACGACGACTACGGAGCCGACGAGGAACTCCTGGCCGCCATGGCCGCCGCAGATCCCACGCCCATCCCGCGCAGACCCGTCCAGCAACCCACGCCTCACAAGATCCAGCAGCCCACGCCGCAGCGCCTCGACAAGGCGCCTCCGTCTGCCTCGGGTGCTGGAAAAGTCGTGCAGCCTACGCCGCAGGCTCTGCCGCAGAAGCAGTCCGGCTCGGCCATACTTGTGTCGCCGCGCCAGAGGGGGAATCCCGTCTTGACGAGCATTAGGTCGATGCCGTGGGAGTATAGTGATATACCGGCCGACTACGTCTTGGGCTTGGGTACTTGTGCTCTGTTTTTGAGGTGAGTCTTTGATCTTTTGCGCATGGGATTGTGCTGATGGGCCATTGTGCGACAGTCTCAAATACCATCGTCTCCATCCCGAGTACATCTACACCCGAATCCGCAACCTCCAGGGCAAATACAACCTCCGGGTCCTCCTCACCATGGTCGACATTCCCAACCATGAAACAACCCTGAAGGAGCTCTCTAAAACGTCCCTTATAAATAACGTCACCCTCGTCCTGTGCTGGTCCGCCGCCGAAGCCGCCCGCTACATCGAACTGTACAAGAGCTACGAGAACGCCACTTTTGGTGCCATCCGTGGCTCGCAACCCTCGAGCTACGGCGAAAAGCTGGTCGAGTTCGTCACCGTACCAAGGAGCCTGAACAAATCGGACGCGGTCGCCCTGGTGAGCAACTTTGGCAGTCTGAAGAACGCCGTCAACGCGGATGCCGAGCAGCTCGGCATGCTCAACGGCTGGGGCGGCATCAAGGTCAAGAGGTGGACGTCGGCGGTTGGAGAGCCTTTCAGGGTGAAGAAGGCGGCCAAGAGGGGGGCCAAAGCTACACAGCGCGCCTCGAAGCTAGATCAGGCCGTCCCAATTTCACGTGTGCCCCTACGAGAGATGTCCTCGGCCGGACCGTCGTCAGCAAAGGACACGCCGACTCCGGCAGAGCCAGTGGAGCCGGCAGCGAGACAGTTCCAGTTTATGGACAACACAGGCGATGAGGATGATGAGGAGGCGATGCTTGCAGCTGCTATTGCAGAGTCCAAGAAGACGGCCCAGGCGGATGAGGCCAAGCGGGCGAGTCAACCAGACAAGGACGACCAGCTTGAGGGAGGTGTTGCTGCTGCATTGGCAAGGCTACGGGAGAGTGGCTGATTACGCAGCTTCTTTCTCCCGTTTCAAACATTGAACGTGACAACCCAACCCCGAACAGCATTTACACTACACTCACGGCTCGCTAGACAGCTCATTTTTTTCGCACGATACAGCAGACCCTAGACGTGGGAATCTCCTCCTTGATTCTATCTTGATGAGCATGGAATCTTCGAAACAACGCCCCTGACTATGGCCTTGTCCAAAGTCACGGAGACTACAGCCGTGAAACTCATTCGTCAACGGCCATCTACTAAGTCGGACGGCCGTGATGACACCTTGCTGGCCAGGGTCTTGCAGGGCTGAGCCCCATCAAGTGCCCACGTCGCTTTGGGTGCGAGCACAGCCATGAACCCAAAGTCTACTACCATTCACACGGGTACTTGCACAATACTTGTTACAAAGTGAAGCCATCCCAGGTTTGTACAAGACGGACGGTATACAACTGGTCGTTCCCAACAGGACAGCTCGGCCTGGTACTCCAGATGTACAGTTGGCGGGATGAAGGATCGCTTTTATGAAAGGAAGCCAAGCCAGCACCTGAACGAGTGGTGGATATGTCCTCATTTTGAGGCCTGGACGAGGTAATATTAACAAATATATACGAATTTAGAAGAGTATTTAGCTTATATATTATCTAGTTATGGTTATTCTTTCTGCTATCATGGTAAGAAATCATTCTCTTCAAGTCTCAGCTTGATTGTGCGAGTACCGTTGGTCTTTACCACGCATGCAAATCTGCAAGAACACCACAGCGGCTGCGAACCTAGCCGGCTGTGTTGGGCGTATCGAGGTTTTAACAACAAGATATGAATAACCCGAGTTACTTATGATTGCAAGTAAACCCCAAGTCATTGAAGGTACTCCCATTCATGCCCGCCCGCCTCTGGCAAAGGGCCGATTTTGAGGTAGTCCTCGAGTCAAAATAGATACAAATGAGAAGGTAAAAATGAAGCGTGACGACCTGTCCACAATGAAACATGCTTTTTACGATTCAAGTCTCAATATAAAAGCCATCCTTCCCTCCCCAATCCACCTTTGCCCTCCTTTATCTTCATCCCATCTTCATCCCACCTTTATCCCATCTGCATCCTATCTTCACCCATATTTATCCTTTACCCCCGTTTCTTTATTTATCTATTATACAATATGCTTCTTAGTGTGCTTACCCTAATCTTAGGCCTAATAGGCTATATTGCCCCGGCCTATGCAAACTTTGATGATGATGAGATTTACCATCCTCCATTAAAGGTCACAGGGGAGCCTGAATACAGACATGATTTCGACAAGACGGAGATCCTCGTCGACGCCTTCCGGCACTCGTGGACGAATTATTACAGCTACGCCTTTCCCAAAGATACTCTGCATCCGCTGACCGGCACATTTGAGAATGACCAGAGTGGATTTGGCAGCACTGCTGTCGAGTCGCTGACGACGGCCATCATCATGGGCGAGTCGAGCATCGTGACGCGCCTCCTGTGGTTTATTAGCAGCATCAACTTCACCGTCACCAAGCGGGTGGGCGAGGAAATCAATGTCTTTGAGGCCACTATTCGGTATATCGGCTCCATGGTCTCTGGTTTGTCTCCCCCCAACTTTGATTCCCCAACGCCCCCCGCTTACACGTTTACAGCCTACGACCTCCTGAACGGTCCCTATCGACGATATGCCACGGCCAAGTCTCAGCTGCACGCCCTCTTGGACCAGGCGGTCGTGTTCGCCGAGGTCTTGAAGGTGGCCTTTGGCACCGAAACAGGCATTCCGACCGCCGGAATCGTCCTGACGCCCAAGAGGGTGAGGTCGGGACGTCTGGAGACCTCGCTGGGCGCAGCCGGTGGCATGGGCGTGGAGTGGGACTCTGTCGGTCATCGATCCGACCTCAGGAGCCTTTGGAAGGCCTTCGTCCGATCCTTCAAGGCCCTCTCCAAGCAGCCCATCCAGCACAGCAGGCTGCTCCCGGGGCTGTTCCCGGACAAGGTCAACATCAAGAAGGGCGGCTTCTTCAGCAAGCAGGGCGGCTGGACGGGGAACACGGGCCCCTACTACAGCGGGATGATGAAGCTTCGCAGCCTGGACCCTTTTAATTATAACCATACGGGAGAGCTGTGGATCCTCTCGGCCGAGGCCATCATGAAGCATATGGTTTCGCACCCGGTGGACCATCCAGAGTTGACTTTCCTGGCGATCACATCGGAAGGACAGAACGTACCCAAGACGGATATCGGTATGGACTCCCCCTATTCTCACCTTTTGAAACATTAATCAAGCTGACACAAACAATAGCTAGCTGCTCTGCCGGAGCGACTTTCATCCTCGGCGGCGCCACCCTCAAGAAGCAGCGGTACATCGACTTTGGCCTTGAACTCGCCGAGTCGTGCTGGAAAGTGGTCACCTCGATGCCCTCCGGCCTCCCTCCCCGGCAGTTCCGCTGGGTCGACGCTGAGCTCGCGGCCGGCAGCAAGCGCAACCCCCTGCCCCCGAATCACCTCGAGGGGTTCGCCAACAAGACGGGCTTCTGGCCGACGCAGCGCACCTACAGCCTCGAGTCGGGCCTCTTCGAGACAATGTACTACGCGTACCGCATGACGGGGGACGTCAAGTGGCAGGACCGCGCGTGGGAAATGTTTGAGCGCATCAACTCGACGTGCCGCGTCACGCACGGCTTCGTGGGCCTCGCCGACGTCATGGTGAGCGAGGGCCTCGACCTCAACGGGGACCCTGTCGGTGACTCTGACCTGTTCATCAACAAGATGGAGGGCGAGTGGATGTCGCGCACGCTCAAGTACCTGTACCTCTTGTTCGCGCCCGAGGGACCCTGGCAGCTGCAGTGGGACAACGACGGGCAGTTTGTCTTTTCGCACGGCGGGCACCTGATCCAGAAGCCGCTGTGGAAGGAGATGAGCGCGCTGGGGATCAAGAGGACTGTGAAGCTGCCGGACTGGGAGGAAATCATTGACGAGGCTAATTATCACGGGACGGATGTGGGTGGTTGAGCACGTCTGTGTTTTCGTCCGAGTTGCAGCATGTCGTGTCGTGTCGTTTGGTTTGTTTTATTCAGAGATACCCGAGCTTTTTAGATAGAGGATAAATGAAGGATGGAAATTCCAAGTCGGCTGCCTCTGCCCTTGCAAGGGATGAAAGATTCTACCATGACAAAATTCGCTGTTAACATGTAGTTCTTGTAGTTTAATACAACTTGGCCAAGTCATGATTCATTAACAACCAAGCCCGGTCAAAGTACCTGCAGTGGGATCGAAATGTCGCTTTTAGTTAAAAGAGGTCTAAATACTGGGTAAGAGGTAGTCATGTTCAAGTCTCAATATGAGGTAAGATCTTATTCTTAGATCTGGGCAGGTAGTTCATATCCTGCTCCTCAAACACGGTCTTCGCAGAAGCAGCGAGACGAGCTGGCAACAGAACGGCACTTCTATTCTCGCAGAGACAGCAGCAAACAACACAGTTAGAAACACTTCTGTCCTCCATGCCCAGGGAGTCTAGATGTAGAAAAACGGACAGTCTGATGCATTCATCATATTCACATTGGCGGAAACTCATTCCAGATACCATAATCGTTGGAAATCATTGATCAATTATTGAGTAGAGTACTCTATACACATTCGTCGTCCCATCATCAAGTTCATCTCACGACACACAAAACTCGAGCCATCTAGGAACCCCCCTCACGTTTGGCATACTCCTCCTCCATGGCCTCCTCGTACAGACGATCGGCTTCCTTCTCCTCCTCCGTCTTGGGCCTCGTGACGCCGGCGCCCGTGTTTGCTCCCGCGCCGGTAGCGACGGGCTCGGTCTGCGTCTGCTGCTGCTGCGGGGTCTCGTCCTTGGCTTTGGACTCGGAGAAGGTGGGGAGACCCATGGTTATTGTGTGGCTGGTTTTTTTGGTGTTTAATGTGTTTCTTTGGGGGGTGTTTCAGGATAGAAATCGATCAGAGAAGGACGCTTTATCGATGGAGTTGAGTTGATGTTGGGGTTCTTGTCGTGAGAGCTTCTCCTCTTATACCTCGTTGTGGCAAAGCCGAGGTTTCTGTGGCGAGTGCGGGTACGTCACTCAGCCCAAGTGTGGCTGGAGTTACATACCAGACAGGCGCCATTGCCACTTGGACGACTTCTTCTAGTAGTTTACAGAGTCCAGAGAATCAGTGTAAAGTACCTACGTCTAAACGCTCACATTTGAGATGATGCAGTGTTGCTCTCTTGCAATGAGAGAGAGGCAGCCAATCTAGAACAAGGTTTGTTGAGGCTATCAAAGACGACAGTGGCTCATTGTCGCAAAGGTATCTACTTGTAGGCATTAAAAGCAGGCCTATCTTTTACTGCAATATCGCTACGTTATTCCTGTTAAGCTACCTACCTACCTACCTACCCTGCTTCCTCCATCTCCAGGTACCTGGCCAGGTATGACGACGAACAAGCAACACTCGATCAATTTTATTCAACGACATGGCAAACCAAGAGCGTGAATGCCTTGGAGTTTGCCCAACCGTGAACTACCCGCAATTGGGTTGGAGGCCTTTTAACGCATGCCGTGATGACCTCATTCGAGCTGCGGTTGAACATCCAATGGCACAGCCACTTCCGGGTTGCTAGCGTCGACGGGATCCCCGCTGTGACTCTTTTGCCCGAGTGAGGCTTTGCCCCTTGCGGTGTGTGGCTTTGCTTTGGTACAGTACCCGCTATGTACGTACCTATGTACAAGCAACGCATTTTTTTTCTGTTTGATGTTACCTTGCCTTCCTTGCCTTTGATTTGACTGGGTTTCCGTGCTCAAACAAAGGGGAATGCCCTTTCTCCAACCTCAATTGTTGTGTGACCGGGATCCAAGCGAGACGCAAAATGCAGTCATCATGTGCAGTCTCCTTGTCCAACGCACCTGAACACCCATACAAACGGGTCCCGTATCTTTTCAGGCCGTCAATGCATATTCCCCAGTTCTGTCCTCATTGACCATTGACCAGTAAAGGCCCATGTCGCGCTCAAACGAGCCCCGTAAGCGCGTTGCCTAGAGGCAGAGTACGGATACCTACATTTTCAGTCCAACTGAACCGAACCCCCCGTGGATGCCTAGTTTGTGAGACGCAAAAGATCCAAAATCGGGTCTGGATCTCGAGATACGGCCTGTGAGTCAAGTCGCCGCGGGCCAAGCGTCAAACTCCAACGCCCAATCAGACGCCCTCCCTCGTAACCTGGATGCTCCCCCCGCCTTGTAGGGCTAGAAACGGATGCCTCCTCCGGGCCAGGTGTATCCATTCTGGCGGGCGGACTGCAGCCCGCATCGTCTTATGTGCATCGATGGATATGTACCTACCTACAGCACCCAGGGAGTTAGTTACGCGGACGGGACAAGAGGTATATAATCCTCACCGGTCGTGACTGGTTTCTTCTTCCTTCCCCCCCTCAGTTTCATCCCATCTGCTCCTGCAGTCTTGGTTCTCAACCGCAATCAGCGCTCAAGTCTCTTAGAGACTCCCCCCCAGACTGTCCAGTGGCGGACATCAACGGCATAACCCGTGATATCACCACTTCTGCGGCTGCGTCTTGCGTCAGCTTCACCCACCATGGATACCGTCAACTCATCGGCTCCTGGCCTGGGAAGCCCCGAGGCGACTCTCAGACCTGTCGTCCCTTTCGCCCTCCTCGACTTTCTCATCCCCGGCTTCAGCGTCTTTTCCTCCGCCATCCAGGCATACCTCGGCATCGACCTCAACATCTACATCCCCCTCCTCCTCGTCATCTCTGGAATCACTTTCGCATGGACCTACATCAGCGACTATGCCTGGGGAAGTATTGAAAAGTATCTCATGTCCTTCGTGCGCATCCGCACCGACGACGAGATCTACAACATCATCATGTCCTGGGTCGCAAGCCAGCGCTTCGCCCAGGGCTCCCGCCGCTTCATCGTCAACACAAACATCAACTCCCGAAGCTGGTTCCTCTGGCGCTGGGACGAGGACGAGGACCAGGACGATGATGGTGATGGCGACGGCTCCGACGGCACTTCCCCCCGTAAGAAGCCTCTCCAGTACACTCCCTCCTTTGGCACCCACTTCTTCTGGTACCACGGCCACCTCCTTCTCTTCGAGCGACACGAAAACCGCGAACAGTCTGGCTTCCTTGTCGTGAGCGAGCGTGAGGAGATCTCCATCTCCTGCTTCGGCCGCAACCCCCGCATCCTCAAGGAGCTTCTCATCGATGCCCGTCAGCAGTACCTCAAGAAGGACGAGAGCAAGACTTTGATCTACCGTGGCGCCTCCGGCTCAAACGGTGGTGATCCCACCTGGCAACGTTGCATGACCCGTGCCAGCCGTCCCGTTTCCACCGTCATCCTCAACGAAAAGGTCAAGAAGGATCTCATTGACGACGTCACCGACTACCTCAACCCAAACACTCGTCGCTGGTACTCGAACCGTGGTATTCCCTACCGTCGTGGTTATCTCCTTTATGGCCCTCCTGGCACTGGAAAGAGTTCTCTCAGTCTCGCCCTGGCTGGATTTTTCCGCATGCGCATCTACATGGTCAGCTTGAGTTCCGCCATGGCAAATGAAGAGAACCTGGCTTCGCTTTTCGCTGAGCTTCCCCGACGTTGCGTCGTGCTGCTCGAGGATATTGATACCGCTGGTCTTACCCATACTCGTGAAGACGCCAAGGAGGGTGCCACACAGGAAACTGCCGCGCCCGCTGCCGCACCCGCTGCCTCTGGAAAGGGCGGCGCCGTTCCTCTCCTCCCTGGCAGGCTCTCCCTATCTGGCCTCCTCAACATCCTCGATGGCGTCGCCTCTCAGGAGGGCCGTGTCCTCATCATGACCACTAACCACCTCGAGAAGCTGGACAAGGCTCTCATTCGCCCTGGTCGTGTCGACATGATTGTCAAGTTTGGTCTCGCCGACGCTGACATGACTGCCTCCATCTTCCGCGCCATCTATGCCCCTTACGAGGGAGAGAACGCTCCTCAGTCCAAACCCAACGAACTCGAACCCGAAGAAGCCGAAAAGAAGGCAAAACTGGCTGAGAAGGAACGTCTTAAAACCATGGAGCGCGTTGATACCCTCGCTGAAGAGTTTGCTACCAAGCTCCCCTCGCATGAGTTCAGTCCTGCTGAGATCCAGGGCTTGCTGCTCAAGTACAAGCGGGATCCTGAGGCAGCCATCGCGGCCGTGGACGAGTGGATGATTGAGACCCGCAAGGAGAAGAAACAGAAGGAGATTGAAGATGCCGAGAAGAAGCGCAAGGAGGAGGAGAAGGCCCGCAAGGCCGAAGCCAAGAGGGTCCGCAAGGAGGAGCGTCGCAAGGCTCGCAAGAAGAAGGCCAAGGCCAAGAAGCGCAGCAACGGCGAGAGCTCTGGGTCTGATTCTTCCGATTCCGACTCGTCCTCCGAGTCCGAGAACGAGAATGAGACCAAGAAGGGCGAAGGCAAGAAGGACAAGGACACCAAGACCGAGAAGAAGACCGAGGAGAAGACCGAGGAAAAGACCGAGGAGAAGAAGGCAGAGGCTGAAGAGAAGCCCAAGGAAGAATCCAAGGGGGAGACTAAAGAAGAAACTAAGAACGAGGCCACGGAGGAGACCAAGGAGGAGGCTAAGAAGGACGATAAGAAGGACGATGCCGCCGTCAAGAGGCCCAAGGGCACCTCTGATTCTGGCTACGACACCCCAGACCAAACTTCATGATCAACTTAACGACCAGCATGACACGGAAACGCATACGTCCAAGACAGACATGGGAATAACAAAATTGGCCACTCGTGCGGTAGAATATCATAGGCGTTAGAGGTTGTTAATTTTTGTGCACCAAGTGCGTCGGTAGATAGAGTAGCGCCTGCAACTCGTCATGTACCTTTCACAACACCAACTGGGTGCAAGATGTAATAGTCAAGTAAATTGAATCAAATACTCACCTTGCATTGATGCGGTTAGAAATCAAGCGTGCAAAGTCTCCCGCAAGACATGAAATACTGGTACTATCGAGGCCTCCACTGACAACAAAGCCGCTGGCCCAGAGAACACGAGGGGCAACGGGTGTCCCTAGTCTCGGCAGAGAGATGCGGAAGGATTCACCCCTGGAAGATCGAAGTGATCAAACCAATGAGCCCGGGGCACAACCTGGGCTGGCCAGGTCAGTGCAGATTTGCTTCGACTAAATGCACGGCTCCACGCAACAGCGGAGAGTGAGAGGGATATTCGGCATTCGACCGGAGCAGCCAAGTCGGGATCGAAAAGAACCCACGCAACAAGGTCGACGATGAATGGCCGGGCGTAAGCCGCCGTGGGAGCCGTGGGATGAGACTAATGACGTGCCGAAGCGGACAAGGGACCTGCGTGGGAGAAGCTGCGCTTGCGGCCATGGTACAAAGAGGCAATGCGGCTTGGAGGAGCCTCAACCCGAATAAGAGAGCCCGAATAAGAGAGCGAAGAGTCGAATAAGAGAGCGAAAATCGAATAAGAGAGCGAAGAATGACATTAGAGGCATACGTACTGTCTTGCGTATATCTCAGCTCTTCATGGATTCTTAAATTGCAGAGATCCTTTGGTCGCTTCCTATGCCGCTCGACGCGAAGCAACTGGGTACGTGATAGTTCATAGTACCCCCGCGGCTTATGTACGCAACGCACCCAGACCCCCAGGCGAGCCGGCCGGAGTACGGATAGTCGAGCGATAATCAAGCCTGATGTGGTGCCTGGGATGCAGGATCCTGCACGTTGATTATCTTAGGTGGGATATAGCCGGGGACTAAGACGCCCAAGTGTCTCAAGTCTCGGGACGGTTGAGGCAAAAGACGTGAAGCTAGCTGCATCAGACTTAGAAGGGTCCTTGTCGACCCACGCCGAAGAACGGAATGCGGCGGTCCTCGAGTTTAGCGATTGATAATGGTGGGCAAGTTGACGTCGTCACAAGTCAGGAAAGGGTCCAAAGGTCGCATCGATGAGGGACAAACCGGGAAGATGACGCTAGAGATGTGGTCATGGCGTGGGACGCAGGACAATAAATTCCTCATGAACGTGGCGAGAAGGCACTGGAGCATGGGGGTGATGGGAACCTCGATCGTGAAGGAGTTGGACTGGCTGAAGGGCGTTGTGGTTGAGAGCACGGCCGAGTTCTGTTTATCGTAAGAAAATGTCATGTCAAGCCGAGCGAGATAGAGCTGGTTGAGCGTGACATGATGCTTGCTTTGGAACAGGGTTTCGAAAGGCATCTGTGACAGAACGCTCGCTGAGTGGTTCCCTTCAGACATGAGGGCGGAACGGCGTCCTCAAAAAGACCAATACATGCAGCCAAAGCGAAAAGGAACAAGATGGCGTCAAGATTGTTCTTTGGTGTTGCTCACGACGAGGGTGTCTCCTGGTGAACGCAAATGGCTACCGTTGATGCGAGGCTAGGGACGCAAGGGTTGAGGTTGATGAAGAAGTTGGATGGTGGAGTCGTGGAAGAATGGATGGAAAGCGGATGTGGTGACCACCTGAGGAAGGACAATGCCAGACAGGGCAAGCGCGACTGTGGGTGATGGTGGACGATGATACGCTGTGGCCCCCGCTACTGGAACCTCTAGCCCCTGGGTACCACCCGACGGTAGCGTTGGCGGGCGGTCCCCTGAATGGGACTGGTTCTGGCCCTGAACTCGGGCTCCTTCACGGAGCACGCCCGGTCTCGGTGGAGTTTGTCTGGCATGGAAGCTGCCTGTGAGAGTGCAGCGTGGGATCAGATAATGAAAACTCGAAGTGGGCTGGATCACCAAGCAGAGGTTTTCATGCCGAATTGGAACAGGTACAGCTTGAAGCAGTCCTTGTGCCTCTCTGAAAGAAGTCCAGGTACCTCTCGAGTGGCGACCGGGCATGTGAGCCCGGGCAGTGCTTGGGCCGGCAGATCGGGTACCTGGGGACACTTCGGAGCAAACAAGCAGGAAGCAGGCGCCTCAACATTTACACAAGCAGACAATCTTGGCCAAACCCGCACTTACATCCATCCAGCACAAGCAAGAGGCGGACATCTATAAAGGAATCCCATCCCCTCCCCTCCCCATACTTTTATCTAGGTCACATCTGCATCACACGCTCCTCTTGCATCTCCTAGAGCATCTTGCCGGCTAGAACCAACACTTTCCCCAAGTTTGATCGACCAACCAACCAGTTGTCGTGTTCGTGTTTCCAACAGCCTTCTCGCTATCCCCGTGTAAGTCCCACCAACAGCACCCAAGCCCACTCCCACCACAGCAGACGAAACGTCAAGCCCACCACGTTTTTTCCCCCTTCGGCGCCCACCGGTTGAGGCGTGCCCCTGGCAGGAGGCAGGAGGCAGGAGGCGAGAGACTCTGTCTGCTGCATGAAGTGCAGTGGTCATGGAGCAAGAGAAAAAGTCTCGAGCTCCTTGCCGAGGGCAGGTTGTGCTCGATGAACACTTCCAGAGCACAACATCTCGCGTAGCACCCTGATTCAGGCACTCAATGCACTCGACTAAACCAGGACAAATGATTGTTGTTGTCCTGGCGGTCTGGTCTTAGCATCCCTCCCTCCGTGCCGTCTCCCAGCTTGGATCCCATGCATCATGGTCACGACCGAGGATGAAGACATTGCCTAGCCCAATTGCTGCACCCAGCCCCCCAAAATACCTCCATAGCAAGCACAATTGCCAATCGTCCAGCGGCAAAGTCAAAGGGCGGTGAAAACCTCGATACCTCTGGATCTGGCTAATTTGCCCAACAATCATAGGTCACTCACTCCCGTCACCCCTCCAAGTCCCGGCCGGAGCTTGCCCCCGCCGCCTGAACCTCCCATCACCCCCCCATAGACTTGGGCTCCGTCTAGATTTCGTTTCGAGCTCCAATCTCACTCTCAGTTAACAAACCCTCAATC